>JANHGN010021479.1:0-11708 GCA_024605025.1 Megaceryle maxima | reverse complement strand
CCCCTTTGGGGAGGGAGGGGGGTTAACAGAGAGCGTCTGTTAGGCCTAAGGGGCTGCCCTGACCCTAAACCATGACAACAGGTAAAATAGACACTGAAGTAACTCATGGTGAAAGGATTTTTAAACAAAGACTCTCCATGGTGCTGTCATCTTGCTATTAAAAAAGCAGAAATATGGTCTGTATAATTAAAAGTATGAATTTAAATGGGGTATGAGCAATGTTGGGTGCTGCACTTCACTGACTGGTGTAAAGTGTATAAAATGGAGTGGTGTTGTTTCTGACTCTCTTCTGACATTGGAATTTGCTTTTTCTTTTTTGTTTGGTTTGTTGGGTTGGTTTTTGTTGGTTTGGGTTTTGTTTGTTTGGTTTGGGGTTTTTGTTTTGTTTTGGGTTTTTTTGTATGTGTGTGGGTGTTGTTTTGTTTTGTTTTTTTCTTTTAAATTGGACTGAGCTTTACCTTGGTCACTGCAGGTCTGGGCATGTGCTTGTCCTCCACCTGCCTGTGGAACCTGATCCATCCTAGCAGGGGAAGGTGAGACAAAACCAGCTATGCTTGACCATTCAGCCCAGTTCACGACATCAATTGCCAAAGTCAAGTTTGGTAAGGAGTTGTAACTCCCTTTCACCTTCTGTTTTGCCCACAGGACCAGGCTGCAAAGCAATAAGCTCTGAGGGAAGGCTTAATTATAGAGCCACTAGAAAAAAAACCAAACCTACTGATAATCAGCAGTAATGCAAGAAATTGCCCAAAGAGGTGGTGGAGGCCCCATCCCTGGAGTCATTCAAGGTCAGGCTTGATGAGGCTCTGAGCAACCTGCCCTAGGTAGAGACATCCCTACTGGTATAGGGATGTTGGACCAGATGACCTCTAGAGGTCCTTTCCAGCCTAAAACATTCTATGATTCAAAATTAAAACCCCAGCTGAGGTGCAACTCCCTATAGATCATTTCTTTACATTTCATGGGCTTGTCCTGTTGAGTTTTGTGTTCAGTTGTCTCAGTTACTGGGTCAATTAACATTTTTTTTTTTTTTTAACTAATGTTCAGAGCTGTAACTTGTGTTTGATCAGGAACCACTGAGACAGTAAAAAAAAAATCCCTTTGGTATTATTTTATATGTTTTATTGTGGCTTGTAGTACAAGTGATACTTTCAAGATCTTTAAGTAAATACTCTTGGCAATGGCACCCACTTGTATTTCATGGAATCATAGAATTGTTTTGGTTGGAAGAGGCCTTTAAGATTGTTGAGTCCAACCATTACCCCAGCACTGCCAGGGCACCACTAAACCATGTCCACCAGTACCACATCTCCACAGCTTTGAAACCCTGCCAGGGATGATGGGGACTCCACCACTGCCCTGGGCAGCCTGGGCCAGGCCTGGACAAACCCTTATGGGGAAGAAATTGTTCCTCAGGTCCAACCTAAACCTTATGGTGAATTGTTTGGTAGTGGTAACAACAGGATTACCACTGGCTTTTTGTTAACTTGCTGGCTCAAACAAGCCCAATTAATTTGCATCCTGAAGATGGGAAATTTATGAAGGTTAAACTGGGAATACTGGAAGTAGAAGGAATTCACCTTCTCTTGCCTCAGCAGCCAAGATAGGAACCTGCACCCTGCCAACGGACACAGCCAATGACCTCTCCACGGGTTAGAGAGGGACCTACCCACAGCAGGTAGGTGCTACCAGGAATAGTTTATGACTTGTTAATTGCCCCTTGGCAGCAACCTCAGCGTGTGTGAACAGCCTCCAAACTGGCCAAGGGGACAGGTAACCTTGACTTGCTCCTGTGCCCACCATCACCCCAAGTCCCTCAGCTAAAAATACTTTGAGGTTATTGATGAACCACATAATCGTGCTTCATCATTAGTTTTGATTATGAGCGCTCTCTGGAAGCTCCAGACTCTCTCTAAGGACACTAAATTCAATTGTTGCAGTCTTAAGAGTGGTTTGCTTTAGTTTTTTGTTTGTTGTGTGGTTTTGTTTGGTTGGTTGGTTTGTTTGGTTTGTTTGTTTGTTTGTGTGGGCTTTTTTCCCCTATCCTTTTCCAAATTGCCATTTGACTCCCTTTTCTGTAACCACTTCTATGAGAAATAACCTAAAAACATTCTGGACATAGTTATCATCTTCCACTACACTTTTTTTTTCTGCTGTAAGAATTGTGTCATCCAGTGTCAATACAAACTCTGCCTCCTTGGCTTTGCTATGGCAAAGTTTTGTTTGTTTGTTTTTCAGGCTTCAACTGACTTTTCTGTCCATTTTAGTAGGCTACACACTAATCCACATCTCTGTGTGATATATAGTAACATGAAAAAAAAATTGCTACAGGCCTTAAAGGTGTGTTCTTGTCCTGCTTTAGGTGGATTTTCTCTCTGCTTAGCTGATAGCACCTCTGTGCTTACCAAGCATCTGTTCACAATTACATTTTCCTGTCTCATCAAGAGGATTGTGACCCCCATAATAATAAATATTTGCACTTGAAAATAGTAACTATGTAGAATGGGGTGACCGTAGTTTGGGTGGGACATGTATTACTTTTATTTGGCTATTTAAGGAAGGTGTTTGTCATATTTCAGCAGCTGTCCTGTGTCATAAACTCAGTGTACATGTCTAGCAGGTTGGTCCGAGGTTTAACTGTAAGCGACATGTTATGCAAAACCAGTGTGTGCTTGCAGCCCAGCAGGCCAATCGCATCCTGGGCTGCACCAAAAGAAGTGTGGCCAGCAGATAGAGAGAGGTGATTCTGCCACTCTGCTCTGTTCTGATCAGACCTCACGTGGAATACTGCATCCAGCTCTGGAGCCCTCAGCACAGGAAGGATATGGACCTGATGGAGCGGGTCCAGAGGAGGCCACAAAGATGATCAGGGGCTGGAGCACCTCTCCTACAAGGACAGGCTGAGGGAGCTGGGATTGTTCAGTCTGGAGAAGGCTCCAGGGAGACCTAACAGCCACCTTCCAGTACCTGAAGGGAGTTTACAGAAAGCCTGGAGAGGGCCTGTTTACAAAGGCCTGGAGTGAAAGGATGAGGGGCAATGGTTTTAAATTAGAAAAGAGTGGATTTAGATTGCATGTAAGGAAGAAGCCCTTTACCGTGAGGGTGGTGGAGCACTGGAACAGGTTGCCCAGGGAGGTGGTTGAGGTCCCATCCCTGGAGACATTCAAGGTGAGGCTTGACAAGGCTCTGAGCAACCTGTTCAAGTTGAGGATGTCCCTGCTTTCAGCAGGGGGGTTGGACCAGATGACTTCTAGAGGTCCCTTCCAACCCAGATATTTCTATGATTCTCCACAAGTTCTCTGTTGTTACCTCAAGGTACCTAAAACTTAAGAATATATGTTTGTTCTTGTCTGTACACAATATTCCCTGGCATGTTTTAGTAGATGTCAAGTGCAGCATAGCATGGCTTAGGCTCTGCTTTTGATTTTTGCAAAGTCTGGCGAGTCCTCCTGAAAAGTACTCCGTTTGCCCCCTCTACTGGTATTTCTGTTCTAATGCTGAAAAAAATATCTTCCAAAACTAGAGTGGGACAGGACTGGAGGAGCACAGGGGTGCTCCTGACAAGGACAGGGGTGTCAAAGCTCCTGTTGCCTCTGCTCCTGGGAAAATAAGGAGCCTTACAGCTCAAGGGAACAGTCCCATTGCCCGACCTGGAGTTGGGGTGGAAGGAAAGCAGCTGGAGCAGTGCTGTGTGTTCACACGGAATCTGCCTCTGACTCCGAGACCTGGAAGGTATCAATTCAGCACCACAGAACCTGCACCCACAGCAGGAAATGATCATCAAATATGAACAGGGAGCAACCAGAAGGTAAACGACTGCATTGGGATGGTTTTCCAAAGTGATGGGAGCAATTAACTAAATGACTTGTATACATAAGATACTCTGATAATGCGGATGAATTTCAGTGCCATTCTCAAACTTTTTTTTGTTCTCCTGCTTGTAGGATGGTTTTTTAGTGCAGGAAAAGACAAGATCTTGCAAATGAAACTCATCCCTCTAAAAGATGGTGGGTTGGTTGCTGGCTGCTGCGCAAGGGTTGCATTTTACTGCTTCTCTATGTAGAGTTTAATACTAAAAGTGTGTTTGCCAGAAAGGTGAAGGGAGCAGCTTTTAGCTTCATGGGCATTGATTAATTGTTCTTTAACTGGGGCAGGCTTCACAGAGATATTGACTGACTAAAAACGTATCAGTAATGTACAGATGTCGCTGTTACTGTAGCAGTGCAAACCAGGGTATTTTCCTAGAGAAAAAAGAAAAAAATCTTTCATATCCTGTGAAGGAATTCTGGACTGAATTATGCCTGGTTTCCATTAAGAGCTTTCCATGCCAAAGAGGGAGGTAGAAAAGTTCTGCAATCTTACACCTAAAATTATTTGGTGTAAAGATTTTTTTTTACTCTCTGGTGGAGTTTCACCTTTCCTAGCAAAACATCGTGACAGAACAAGGCAGAGCTCTGGAGGGAAGATGAGGATGTTGTGTTTATACTTTGCGATGTATTTGTCCCATTACTGTCGTCCAGGCTTTGTTGCGTTCCTTCACAGAAACAAGGGACAGCAAACAAGCTGACGCTGTCCTGGCAGACCACAGGAATGTAGCATTGATTCTTAAAGCTGAACATCCACTGGTTTTAGGTAGTGACAGCTTTTGTACAAGCTATGAACAGAGCATTGTTTACAGCACCCTGCCAGCTGGCACCTGGCTAGATGCTCCCAATGCTTCAGCATTGTCTAAAGGTGAGGAACTGCAAATAGCTCCAGTATCCTGGCTTGGATCAGCACCAGTGTGGCCAGCAGGACCAGGGCAGGGATCATCCCCCTGGTGTGGGCACTGGGGAGGCCGCCTGGGTTTAGTTTTGGGCCCCTCACTCCAGAAAGGACATTGAGGGGCTGGAGCATGTCCAGGGAAGGGCAACTAAGTTGGGGAAGGGTCTAGAGCACAAGTGTGGTGAGGAGCAGCTGAGGGACCTGGGGTCGTTGAGCCTGGAGAAAAGGAGGCTGAGGGGAGATCCTTTGGCTCTCAACAACTCCCTCACAGGAGGTTGGACCCAGGTGGGGTTGGTCTCTCCTCCCAAGGAACAAGCGACAGGACAAGAGGAAACAGCCTCAAGTTGTACCAGGGGAGGTTTGGATTAGACCAGAGGAACAATTTCTTCCCTGCAAGGGTTTGTCCAACCCTGGCCCAGGCTGCCCAGGGCAGTGGTGGAATCCCCATCATTCCTGGAGGGTTTCAAAGCTGTGGAGATGTGGTGCTGGTGGACATGGTTTAGTGGTGCCCTGGCAGTGCTGGGTTAATGGTTGGACCTGATGATCTTAAAGGCATCTTCCAACCTAAACAATTCTATGATTCTATCTTGCTGTGCTTTTAGGATGAAGACTGTTCTCTGTCATGGTTTGTTGTCAGCTCTGACTAGCTGAGGCTATCGCAGATGAACCACTGCAGTAACATTTGCAGCATTTAAATGTTATTTTCATAATAAAGTAACTCTTTAGAACAGCTGGACAGCAGCTGCCTAACCCAGCAAGGGCCCTGACTATTTACCAGTGAAGCTCTTTAATGGACCAGGAAAGATGCAACGGTCTGAAATCTGTATTTTTTATTTTTATTTGTTCAAAGCCTTTATGCTGAGCTTTGACACTGGCTGTCAGGATTCAGTTGCAGTAGAGCTTGCTCAGGAAAGGCCAAAGGCTGAACAGCTGTCACGGGGAGCTCTGAAACCACAACCTTGGGGATTTTTTTCCTAACATGTTTGTGTTCTTTTGCTGTTCCTTGTAGATAAAGTTTTTCTCACCTTTGCTCTCTTGCATGAGGAGATGTTCTACACCAGGAAGTGTCACTTTTTCCTGACCAATGTCATCCTGGACTCAGTAAGGCAGAAGGACCCTAAAGAAATCACAGCCAAAGTTGGGACCCTTGTGAACAGGCTTTGGGTGGTTACAAGGTCCTTAAAACCCCATCTGAGCTGAGGGTCCTCCATTCCCCAGGCCCTCAGGGGGTGGCAGAATTTAGAAACTTGTCTCTTCATGTTTGGGACCTTTTTAATCTTACTAATAATTAACCCTGGCAAGGCCAGACTGGGAACTTGTCCCTCCAATGGGCGATTTCCTGGACATGGAGTGTTGCTTGCTGGGCACTTGCCTGTTGCTCCAACCATGTATCTCGCTCCTGAGTGGGGCTATGCCCCAGTCACTCCCTGGTACCCAAATCAGAAAATGCTGGGCCAGCAGTTTGGCAAAAGCTCATTCCTTCCCCAGAGCCTTATTTGGACAAAACGAGCAAAAGAATCACCTCTTTCTGCTAACAAATTTGTTAATGTGATTTGCCTGATAAAATCAGAGGTCTAGGGCAGTTACTCCACAGTTTATTTTCAGCACATGGTGCAGATGTGGCACTTTCCTGCTTTGAATCCCCAGAGCCCTGGGGGGGTTCAAATGGGGGCTGATGCTTCTCCTCTGTTGAACTAGAGCAAGGCACCCTCTGCTTCACCCCCTCTAACACCCTGACTAGAAAAACACCATTTCCCTTTCCCACCAGTGTTGGGAGAGAGCATTTGGATGCCCCAGGGACAACTGCTCCCCTCTGCTGCAACCCAGCATCAAATCAAGATATGATGCAAACAAGATGTGTATAAAGAAAATAACCTTTATTAGACAAATCAATCAAACCCTGAAAAAACAGTGTCAGGTAAACATTACTAATTCTTTTTTTTTTTTTCCAGCAATGCAGAGACCTTTGAAACTGAGAAATTCAGGAAGTTTTGTGTTCCTCTTCTTGCATTAGTAAATTCTCCCCCTCTTGTGACATGAGCTGGTGCTGTCTTGACAGCCCCAAAATCTTGCATTAACCCAGCAATTATTTGAAGTGTAACTCCTGCAATCTTCCCTGTGCAACTGTTTCCTGAATATTTCTATACAAAGGTGTCAAACTTCTTGCTCTCTAAAAAAAGAACAAGGTCTAAAAACCCTCCAGCTTATTAAAACCAATCAGCTGGTTTAGGTACAGCTTGACACCTCAGACTGCAGCACAACCCTGACAGGCCCTGGCAGCTCCCCAGCCCCAGCAGCTGCTGGGGGAAAACTGCAGCTGACCAAGTCCCCGCTAAAGGTGACACCATGAAGAGTCCTGGTCATAAACCAAGAGCAAAGAGGGGCTTAGGGACAAGTAACTGCAATTAGTGCTGATTTTTATTTTCTCCTAGAAGAGAGAGAGGGTGTCAGGGCCAAGCAGGGAGCTTTAGTGGTACCTGGGCACATGGGGCAAGTCTATGCCCCCAGACTTGCTGTGCTACTGTGGACAACAGGCATTTACCCATCAGTGTTCTAATCAACTCATGATGCTCAAAACCTGCTGGTCTCTGGTGGCACCACTGTCCAAAGTTCCTCAAGCCCCCTGGCCCTGATGTCCCCTGCAAGCAGCCAGTCCCTGTCACCCTAAGATTGGGACAAGGTGCATGGAGCTTGAGCTTGGCCACTTTCACCCAGTGCCACCAGAACCTGACCCCGGGGGAGAGACTTGCCCCATGGGTGAATGGCTTTAACTGGAGCCAGGAACATTGGTGATTTAGGCCGGGCAGGTCCCTGTTCCTCCCTCCTGGCTGCTCTGGCCTCCCTGCTCCATCTCTGCCTCCCCAGAGGAGCTGGGGGGGTCTGGAGTGGGGGAAGTGTTCAGGGGTTGCAGTGTTGAGCTGGCAGCAGGTTAGTGCAGGAGCTGCCCAGGGAGAGTGGCAGAGCTGACAGAGGGTTAAGACAGAGCTAAGCACCAAGGCACTGCAGGAATCATCCGAAGGAACGATTCACTGTAACAAGGAAACTGCTTTTATTAAACCAGAAGTGTTAAGCCAAGAAAATAAATTATTGCTATGATAGACATATTTAGAACATAAGGAAGGACATTAAATCTCGAGCTCCAGGTCAATATAACCCTGAAGCAGAAAGTTACACTACTTCTCTTAAATACCTCGGCTTCTCTTCAAGCCCTTCCAAAAAAAAAAAAAAAAACTTTATAAAATGTGCAGCTTACAGAACAAATAGTAACAGAGTCACTTGTAACAAAAATCTGTACAGCTCAGAGCATTAAAAATAATACTTTTTTTTTTTTTCCCCAAACTGCTTTGTTACTTATTACTCATAAATACAGGGCTAACGAGTTTTGGATGCCCGAGGTCCCATCCAACACAAAAGGTTTTAGGGGTAGTTGACAGAAACCTTCCTGGGACTCCCCCCTGAGCCAGATGTTGGGTTTGAAGGAGCCTGATTATGTGTAAAAAATAATAGTATCTCTTCGTGGGTGAAGACTGTCATCTCCTGCTGGTCAGAGGCCTGGGGTCTTCCATGGGTTTGAAATGGCACTCAGACCTGGAACACAGCACCAGGCAACAGGTTAGAGTGGCTGCACCCCTGTGGCCAGGCAGGGTCCCACAGGCCCCTCTGTCCTGGCCAGCAGTGGCTTTGCAACAAAAAAAAAAAAGGCTTGAAAATTCCACCATTTATCAGATTTGTTTTGGTAGGGAAAAAGGCATTTCTCTGGGGGAGCCCAGCAGGAGAAACGTGGCTCTTCCCCCCTCCAGCCCCAGCAGGGGTGGGCTGGAAAATGCCGTGGCTGCTGAGGCCGCTGCAAAAGCCTTGGCTGTGACACCCGCCCTGGCCCAGAAGGGCTCTGGAGCTTTGATTTTAACCTTGGCTGCTTGGTTTAGCTCAACTCCTTGCAAGATTGCATGGGCCTGTGTGCTTGCAACACCCACCCAGCACCAGACCTATGAGCCTTCTCCCAGCCCAAACCCTGCCCATCTGCTCCCTGTGGAACAGGGGGGCTCAGTCCTAGGACAGAATGGGGAAAGCAGAGCCAGAAGCAGGCTGGTTTGAGGGGGCTGTGACACGACTGTCCAAGGGCAGCCACCCATGTGTAGGAAGCTCAGCTTGGCTGTGGGGATGCCCAGGGCTCACCCCTCCTCCTGTCAACAGCCATCTCCTCACCGACGAAGCATCCTCCAGAAATCAGGAGCAACATCTAGCAGCTGCCCCAGGACACCCCGACCATAACCCGGCAGGTTCCTCTGCCTAGCGATGGGCAGTTTCCTTTGGAAGTTCAAAGGAAACTGTGGGATAAATCCAGCTTGGGGAGAATCTAGTGGATTCCCCAGGGCAGGTCAGAGGGACTAAGAAAGAGGAGGACTTTGTCAAACAACCCCAAGAAACAGATTAGTGGTTAGAGAGCTGGGCAGCACTCGGAGGGAGGCAGTTTGGCTGAACACTGCTGACTGGGGTGGGTGGTGTTCGAGCCTCTGACAGCGATTTTTGACCTTATGTAAGGCACTGGCTCTAAGGAGCCATCCCTTGGGGAGCTGGTCACCTTGAACCAGATCATTCAGAGACCAGTCAGCGTTCCATGTGGAGAACTTCTCATAGGGAAGCAGAGGGTGAGGTAAGGTTCTCCTGACTCAGAGCTCCTGCCATACCTGACCAGCACTCAGAGCTGCTGGAAAATCCCCTTCTGGGGCTACTTACAACAGCTCCACTTCCTTAGGCGGTAAACGTGTGCAGAGGGGCTCACACTATTGTCGAGGGACTTATGGTGACCTGGCCTGCTTTCTGCAGAGGAGAGAAGCCAGCGTTAGTACAGGGTTAGAGGACACAGCATCAGGACACTATCTAGTGGGAAGGGAAGCAGCTGAGAACTCTGAGGACTGTAGGAGGAGACATGCTGGTATCTCAGAGTAATAGGCTCCTGCTCCTCCAGCTCATCTCTCCCCAGAAAAGGTCCAAATCTCCCAGGGCAGGAGGGTAGCAGCATCTGCAGCAGTGCTCCATCCATCTCAGAACGTTGCAACCCAGCCCATGGCCCATGTCAGCATTAAAGCTCTTGCATGTGCAGCACCCCCTCCTGATGCAGCCTCCAGCACTGGAAGCCCTTCCCTGTGCATCTCCTCGGGGATCCAGGCCACCATGAGGGAGGCTCTCCCAGGAGAGGGGCCTTTGCCCACCCTGGAGGCGATGAGTCTCTGCAAGAGGCCAGCTCACTTCCCCACTGTGACCCCCAGCCCGTAAGCAGCATCTCCAGCCCCACCATGAGAGGCAGTGGCTTGAGCTGGGGAGGTGGTAGCAGGAAGAGGCGAAGTGAAAAGCACGTTTTGGCCGCTTGCACTTACTGCAGAAATGTACTGGCTGTTGGCGAACCGGGGCTTCTCCTCCACAGCAGAGCGGTGCTGGGAGCCCAGCGGCATGTAGGGGGGTGAGCCCATGTCTTCACAGAAGCTTTCTTGTGGGATGCTGGAGACACATCCACTGTCAGAGCCGCTGGAGCCGCTGCCTGACATGCAGTGTGATGACTCAGAGCTCTCTGTGGCTGGGGGAGGAGAGGAAGGGCACGCTGATGACCACGAGTTTGGCCTCTGTGTGCCATTCACACTGGAAAATGTATCTGTTTGCAGTGGCACTGGCCACACAAGCCCACAGGTAAGGGCACCAGGAAATGGCCTCATGCTGTGCCAGGGGAGGTTGAGGTTGGACCTGAGGAACAATTTCTTCCCCACAAGGAATGTCAAGGGCTGACCCAGGGCAGTGGTAGAGCCCCCATCCCTGGAGGGGTTTCAAAGCCATGGAGATGTGGTGCTGAGGGTTTAGTGGTGCCCTGGCAGTGCTGGGGGAATGGTTGGACCTGAGAATCTTAATGGTGTCTTCCAACCAAAACAACTATATGATAAGCCACACTCCTGTGGGGGCCTCTTTAAAGCCACAGTCAACAAAATACCTCATGGAAGTGCAGCTACTGGTGCTGAAGATGGATACAGGCTGGCCTGGGAAGTTCACACAGGGGAAGCCAAGGGGTCAGTGGACACAGCACCTCATGCCAGAGGAGCAGAGACACCAGTGCCGATCTCCAAGGCTGTGGGCAGCACCAAGCCTGCCACAGGGATGGCCACAGATCCAGAGGCACTTTAGTAATCCCTGCACCCCATCAAACTTCCCAAGGAAAACCAAGACAGAGCTGGCAGGGAAGGGCAGGTCCCTCCAGGGCATAAAACAGGAACTGTCAAGCCACCAGTCAGCCCAGTCTACCTCAAAGCACAGGGCTAGGAATGGGGACAAGCTGCCCATCCTGGGGAGTGAGGGTTCATACTTACTCAGCGAGGGCTGGCTGCTCGTCTCATGCTCCAGCTCATCTTCCTCGATGCAGGTGCCAATGTCAAAGGGGCGGCCAGGGGCAAGGACACCAGGCAACAGAGCCTGGTCCAGGTACATGTGGAGGTTGAGGGGCCCCAGCAGGGAGGAGGAGGAGGAGGAGGAAGGGCTGTATGAAGCTGGGGTGCTGCCAGCTGAGAGCTGTGCCTGTGTCCTCTTGTAAGGGTTGGAATGGTCAAACAGAGACACTGCAATTGATGCTCTGGTCCTGGCACCTGCCAGAGAACACACACACACAAAAAAAACAACAACCACCTGAGCACCTCAGCCCCTGCTGAGCTCATGTGGAGCAAGGCTGGGCACGGCTGGCACCTACCTCTGCCTTTCATGATGTAATCAATAGCACGGTCATTGATCGCTGCCTCGCTGGGTTTGATATCCAGGAACGGCTTGTTGCCCACACCCATGGAGACCATCTCCTGCATACGGATTTCTGGAGAGGAAGAGACCCACAGCCACATGGTCAGGTTTACCCCACCCCCCCCCCCCCCCCCCGCCAGCAGCGGTGAAGCCCCGGGCCAACGCACCCTCGG
>JANHGN010021475.1:0-26599 GCA_024605025.1 Megaceryle maxima | reverse complement strand
CCATGAGAACAATTAGACATTGGAATAATCTCCCAAGGGAAGTGGTGGATTCCCCTACACTGGACAGTTTTAAGACTGACAGGGTCCTTAAAAGTTTTTTGTTTGGTGGTTGTGGGTTTTTTTGTTGTTTTTTTGCTGTTGTTGTTTGGTGTGGGGTTTTTTGTTTGGTTGGTTGGTTTGTTGTGTTGGGATTTTTGGAGGGTTTTTTTGGTTTTGTTTTGTTTTTGTTTTGTTTGGGTTTGTGGTTTTGGTTTTGTTTTGTTTTTTAGGTTTGTTTTTTTTTTTAACCTGAAAAGGTTGGACTATGTGATCCTTGAGGTCCCTTCCAGCCTGGTATTCTATGATTCTCTGACAGTTGGAATATTGAATAAATGTCAGGTGTGGGACTTATAAGCATAACCATTTTCTACATTTTTGTCAAGGCATTGAACTAACAGTGCTTCAAAATTAGCAATTTTTTTTTTTTTATTGAAGGCTTTCATATAAGAAAAAACCAAGGCTTTTGATTTAATGTAACAGATTCAAGATTTTTTTTTTTTTTTTAATTAGGCTCATCACTATTCTTAATTTAGGAACCATTACAGATTAATCACATTAATATGCAGTTGGCCACTACTACACATGAACATGGTTTTCCAGTCATTCCATGTCTTTTCCACTAACTGAGATATAGAGAAAAGGAAGTTCTTTGCATGGCATCCAGGCAAGTGTACTCAATAACCACACAGACAACTAAGGTTACAGTTTGTACTGGGAGTAGGGATGGTTTAGATTCATGTGAAATATAACTCGATAAAGTAGGCACATGCAGGATACAGTAGTTGCTGAGCAGCATCTTGAGAATATCTATGTACACATTTAAGGATTTCTTCAGAAGAATGTGAATTTTCAGCTTCAGTGCACAAAGCACCTGCCATGAAACAGTTGTTTATCAGAAAGTCTTCCTTGACATCGGTGTAGGGCATTAAAAATTCAAAAGAATCCATTACATCCTTGATTCTGAATTAAAAACATCTTGCATTTTACTTTTCTGCCTTCTATAAATATAATTTCTGGCTAGTTCAGGCTACATTTTGAAAAGCTAATAAACGGCTGAGGTCACAGACACATTGCTTCAGTAATGTTCGGCTAATGTGCTAGTTTAACACCCAGAGTTGTTTTATGCTGCTGGCTGTAAACTGGAAAGGAGGAGGAAAAATTTATTTCAGTAACAGATTATTACTTTACATCTACAATAAGTAATGTGTCCTTAGGCTTAATACAATGTATCTTATTCTTTTATGTTGTGGATATGGATTGTCTTCAAATGAATGGTAACTATTCTACAATGCATCCTTCTATAGGATTTATAAAAGATAATTTATTTAGTCTGATTTTGGCGTGATTTTGAAGCAGGATCTATTTATCAGCCTTTCAGCATTTCAAAAAATCTAAGGCACTTGGTATGCAAGACAGCAAAGCTTTTAGGTGACCACATCATACTGACAGTATATATGGATGTTAAAAGGATATCCAGAAGTAGAAAAATACTGATGTTTGTGACTTGGAAAGAACTCAGAGCACCAGTTCAGGTGTACAAGCCAGTGTTTCTTTGTCTGTATTTTGAAGTACATCACTGTACCTAGTCACAGCTCTGCTGTTAGGACAGTGTAATCACTCTGTGCTGTGATGTCTTCGAAGAAGAATGGATGGAGCTCTGTCTCCATGTGTTTCTCACTCTAAATTTTTGTCCCTTTTGATGAAGTAGTAATAAAAAAAATTAACATTTTCACTGTATACTAACCACAAGACTGAGCTGCTGGTCTTTGCTTTACAGACTGAGCACTTTAAATGAGCTGCATTTGCCCATTTTGTTTTACCTTTTTAACTGCAAAAGAGTGTCATTGATTTCAAAACATGACTGCAAATCTTTCGAAGAATGCTTCATTGTGAAATTTGAAATTGTCCTTCTGCTTATCTGTCTGCAGTTATACATCAGAAAAAAAGAAAAGACAATGCTTTCTAAAAGTATTTTTGGAATTGCTCAGCAAAGAGAGACTTCAGAAACAGTTAGTTCAAAACAAATTAGTAACTATGTCTATATATTAAAAAAAACCAAAACAAAACAGAAAGATGAAGATGGAGGCTCACACATGATTTTCCATAGTTAGCTAGGCTTATTACGTATTCTTGAAATTCTACCATGTTTTCCTGTTTTAGGCATCCAGAATATATTAAAAATTTAGTTAAAATGGTGACAGATTGAGTACAATTACCTGAGTCAATCATGGGTTAAAATTATTCATGGCTATATAACCACGCGGAGAATAAAATGTGAAAAGACCCCAAGGCACAGTTACATCACTGCTCTTTAATCAGCTTGTTAAATGATTGGTGAAAAGTTATGGGGGGAAAAAAAAAAGTGAAATGATTTTTTAAAATGTGGGCTGCTTTGTATTCTCTGAGGTGGTCTGCATGAGCATTACAGGGGCATTTCTTGTAAGCAAAAGTAAGATGATGTTGCCCAAGAAAAGTGGTTCCTGGATGAGGATATACATGTTCATTCTCTAAGATAAATACCTTATCCAAGAACTATTTGGTGTGGTTTCCCAAAATCTTTTTATATAAGCTGGAATTTATATAACCTGGGCTCACTACCTCAGGTCAGTGTTGTATTCTGTATTATTTCTTTCCACAGTGTATTGCAGTTAGATTTAGAAGCCAGTCCTCAATGACCATTAAATGGAGCAATGAAACATTCAATGTCTTCAGCTAGAACAAAGATGTAATTCCCAGTAATGGTAATGATACAGTAATAAGCATATGTGGCAGTACAGTACCAGATATCAAGAGTGTTCAGTTCTGCATATCTGGTTATCACTTGTACAGCTCAGTGGCATTTGCTATAGTCTTATATACTGAATCTAAACATACCTCCACCTATGCTATTAGCTATGATCATCTACAGTGTTTCTCCACATAGTTTAATTATCTGATCTCTATACAGTGTTATTCAGTTTTTTCCACATAAGTATTCATTTTAATTTGATGGCCTAGCCAAAAAAGTATATTTTCTTAGAAAACTTTTTCATTTTGTAGACTATCCATTCTCAGAGAAGCAGTGTATCTGGATCATCCACCAGGGTATATTTTTCTTCAGATGAGAATAACATTTTATTAAGAACATTTAATTAACCATTAGTGATGATTTTTTTTGTTTGTTTGTTTTGGTTTTGTTTTTTTTTTTAATAGCCTTGAAGCCTCTAGATTCATTCTGTCCTTACACTTTCAGGGTTTCTGCTACTATCTTGCATTCATAATTTTTGGAACCTTTTATAAAATCCCCAGGTTTTCTTCAAATGTCTTCAAGCTTTGCTTTCCTGGTAATGTAGCTAATGGTTTATTAGCACCATCCAGCCATGCCTGCCTCCTTGTTTTAGGTTCATTACATGTTTCATTCCACAAATCAACAATGAACTAAAAGACATATAAAAGTCATAACACATAGACAGATGAAAGTAATGGTCTGGTACCACTTGCTAACAGAAGCTACTAGTTATGGCAGCATTGCTAGACCATAATCAAATTTACTTTACACTAGGCACTTGGACTCTTAGCATACTTTGTAAAATCTGCTATTGCACCAAGGGATGGTGTGTTCTTCCCAGTGTTTGGGGGTCTGAATTTTCTGTGACTTATTCTGGCTTTTAGCAAGCTTAATCTTCTTGAATTGGCAAAGGGATATTTTTAACTTCTGCTGCTTGAGAAAGACCTTGTTGGACTCGGATGGAGTGGCAGCTGAATTCAGCAGGATGCTATGTCCCTGTCA
Organism: Megaceryle maxima; assembly: GCA_024605025.1. Taxonomy (NCBI): domain Eukaryota; kingdom Metazoa; phylum Chordata; class Aves; order Coraciiformes; family Cerylidae; genus Megaceryle; species Megaceryle maxima. Next base: position 22,791 of record JANHGN010021475.1, on the reverse strand, counting down.
GCTGAGGTGCACAGCATGAGATGCTGTTATGCTCTAGCTGAGAACACCACTACATCAAAGAGAAAGATTGTTCTGGCCCTTACTATAGTCTGTCTCTTTGTACATGATATTTCTAAAACCAGCAGTAGATTATAAGATCACACTGTTAGCGCTGAGTATAAGAGTGTCTGAAATTCCCTTTGGTCTTAGGGGATACAAAGGATTTTGTATCTGTTGGTAAAAAGATAACTGTTCTTTCCATGAGCTCTGCAAATGCTGCTGAGTGGAAAGATGAATTCCATCATTACTTTAGAGTAATATTTTGAAGGCTACCTTCATACCAACAACAGCTGAGTATGTTTTTATTGAGTGGAAGAAATTTATTAGATCAACCTGCTACTTGAGCAGTGAAGAATAATTTCATTGCGTGGAAAATTGTAGACTGGCATTTTTCTTGCCCTTCATTCTGTCAAATGAATAGGGAGAAAATCGTGAAGAGCTTTCCAAAATTTTGTCGAGTCTCTTGGATCTTCATGGGGTCTTAAGTCTTTATCACACACAATTTTTTGATACTCCTTTTCTATGGTTGCTCACATCTAATTTTTGCAGCCAGACTTTGGCTGGCAGAGCTGTGAAATTGGCACAGTAGTTAATGTGCCACTTGTCACTCACAAAGCACTGTTTATTTCACTGGATATCAGTTTTGTTATGAAAGCTGCTATACAAAACAAGAGGACAAAATACTTTATTGGAGACAGACATGCACAAGGAGGTATTTATGCTGAAATTCTGGGATATGTAGATTGCTGTTCTCACTTTTGCTGGATAGCTTCTGCCTGACATGTACCCAGAATTTCAAGCTTTTGGAAACCACTCATAGTGGACTTTGACTCTAGGTGCTACATTAATAATTCTTATATTATAGGAAGTTACTATGAGCTGGATATTCTCCTTTATGTTTGTTGTTCATATGGAGAAGCATGAAAACATTGAGGGCTGGGCTTTGTGATGCCTTGGGGTTTTTTCCCCAGTAAAGACACATTTCCTTCTCCAATTACCAAAATAGAACTGAACATACTTGAATTTGTCTTCAGTGGACCTCAACTATATTTAGTCTATACATAGGAATTTTGGGGATGTCTATAAATGACATTCTTTGTGTAGTTTTTGAGAAGTCTCAGCAGGAGTGCAGATCCTTGATGTCACCTTGAAGGAATTCATCAAAATACATTCTAATTTGGCTGGCCTGGTTGTCAAGGTAGATGTGTAGTTTTCAATCTTTGAACATTTTGTTGATCGAAGTAAGAACAGAGTGTCAATTTATAACTTTTGACAGCTTCACCAATGGCCCTTTCTGTCAGGCAGTGTCATGCATAGAGGAGAGAGCAACAAACACGGATGCTAGCCTTAATTTATTTTGATAAAACACTTTTACACAGGTCATCAGTGCTAGAAATTGATCACATTAACTGGGAACAGATTTAGACACTTGCATCTCAAGGTGTTCTCTGAGTGTTCATTCCTAAATTGATGATATTAATTTTATTTTCGTACTTAATAGGGAAATTCTTTATGAAGTTTATTGCAAGATTGCTATTTTCTGCTTACTGCACTCTATTCACATCCTAAAGTGAAATTGTGCCCTTTTGTAAGTCAAAAGGAACTTCACTTCTGTTTTATCACAGAATTTCCTAATGTTCTGTAATAAACACACACACACACAAAAAAAATAGGCAAAATTATATTTTTAAATTGTTTTAATTAACACATGGATAGGGTAGATTTTGTGATGATGATAATAATACACATTTTTCTCTTTGTGATGTTTTTGGATGTATTGCTGTACTAGTCTTGCATTACAAAAAAAATGTTCAATCTCTAATTAGTATTTTTTCCTCAAAAAATGTATTGTTGTGAAAATTGCTTTAAAGATATTTATCCTAATTGCTGGGGGTTTTTTACATTTTTTTTTTTCAGGGAGTGCTGGAACACCTGTTATCTTCAATGAAAATGGAGATGCTCCTGGACGTTATGATATTTTTCAGTATCAAATCACCAACAAGAGTACAGAATACAAAGTAATTGGTCAGTGGACTAACCAACTTCATCTAAATGTAAGTACCTGTTTTATTGTGGTGCTGACATTGGAGAAGATTCATTTGAATACTACATTATTTCAAAACACTTAAAAAATGTTGGTTATTTATTTTCTGTCAGTCTGCAGAAGAAAGCTCTTCCATTCTCTTATTGAAAGAAGGAAAATGATAGCACAATACCCTGAACTAAATTCTTGATAAAGTAGGTTGGGCTGTGTATTTACCTGCTCCTTTAAATGATATTTTACAATTATTATATATTTGATATTCCTCAAACTGATTATTAATTTAGACATGGAAATAGTAACTCATTCTTCAAAAGAAGGTGTCAGACAAAATGATGGGTCCACATATATTGCCCAGGTATTTCAAATAATACAAGGGGATGGAAATGTAGTTAGTTAAACAGAAGTTTGAATTCTCTAAGCACTTCTGATTTATTTGAAACACTGGGATGATGAACTGCTGCAATAAAAATATTTCTTGAATATAAAAGGAAAAGTTGGAGTTTTTCTATATAGTTAACTAGGAATAGTATAGTCCCTCCTTACTTAATAGCAGAAGAAACAAAAGACACAACAACTTACCCATCCTTAGGAGATGTTTCTAATTGCTACCTTATGCTGCAAGTTTTGTGATAGTTAAGCCCCATCTGTGCATGGAATTATACTTGTTTTGAAAATCACCATCCTATTAAGATTCAGATACTATATGCAATATTTTTATAACAGCTAAGCATCAAGCCACAGCTGTAATGTGAGAATTTGTTTGGTCCAAGGCACTTCTTTCTGTCAGAAGATGGCTCCATGTGAGAAGAGTTAGAGTCATGAGAAAAGCAAACTGAATTTAACCTGTTTCCTTAGTAGCTGTGTAGATATTTACAGGATTTACTTGAGGTATGTTAGCCATGTAGGTCGCTCTGCAAATGTGAAATATCAAGTGTTGTTAAGGGCTGATGAGAAGGGCAGTAGTGTGAATTGATTACTAGATTCACCAAAGAGAGTTTATGCAGTGACTTTGATCAAACTACAAAAAGCAGGTTTCAAACACCTGTGGTTTTCCATGTGAGAGATTCCTGAAGAAGTGTAACAAAGACAGTATGATAAATATTTACAAACTATTCTTCTATTTATTCAGAATACTTTGCAACAATTATCTGCAGTCTACCCACAGTAACACATATGATAGCTCCCCATTTTCAGCCACAGCTGTTAAACCACTTTGCTCTATCTACCACTTAATATCTCTAACTACTCGGCAAGGACTCATTTATTTAATTCTTCTGCCTAGCAGATTGTGTGGCAGTGTTATCTCCCTCCAGTAACTTAATATCCCTTTGTTGATAGGCATGAAAATGAAAGGAAGGAAAAAAAATTGGTTAAGTAAGTTTAAAGATTAATACTAAATAGTAATTTTTGAAAGGCACTAGAGTTAGACCCCTATCATAACTATTACAGCATACTTTGCAGATCTTCTTAACTACTGCAGTTTTCTGAAAAGTTAGTGTTTATTAATTGAGCTGAAAATCTAATACACATATTTTGCACAAATATTAGTACTAGCGTAGCAGTTATATGGTGGTAGCTAAAAGCTACCTTAGAATATGCTTCAGTTTTAATTCCATTCCAATCTGCCTTTTTCTATCCCCCTAGACTGCTAAATTTTTCATTAAGCCCGTGGCTTTTCAGTCCTATTATTTCTGCCTGATGTATGGGTACTCCAGGGAGTTTTCTGAAATATTATTAGATTGGCTGTTGCTCAGACTCCTGAAACCACACCAAGCTAACCACATTGACCACAAAGCTAACATGAAAGCGTTAATCTAAGGACACCCCTTGTTAACTCACAAGGAATGGACTTGTTAGGATGTTCTTTGCCTATCTTTTTTTTTTTTTTTTTTTTTTTTTTTTTTCACCTCTGTGAGTTAACATGATACAACTGGTTGTCCAAATTCAGAGGTGAGCTCTGGCTAATGTGTGGAGTCATAGAGTTGTGAACAGGCAGGCACAGGGGTCTGCAGCAGGTGTTTCTGCTACCAGCCTCATGCCATGGCCCCCAGGCTCATCCCCCTGCCCCCTTCTTTGCTGCGTATTCCCTGCTTACTTGGACCAGTGTGCAGGGATCAGTCACCTTCTTGGACAGTGCAACTGGATTGATTCAGCAAGATGTTTCAGTCCCTACCTTTCATTCCTGTTTATAGACTTACCTTTATGGAAAGCTTGGAAGATTTCTCAAGGGAAGAATGTGTTTTCTTAAAGTTCTTCAGGGTTTGAGATGCTATATGCTGGTCTCTGTTGGTGTCAGCAGATGCTGTTATGGTAACAATGGCAAAGGAAGTTATAATAGGGGTGATATTTCTATCTGTTTGTATAGGCACTAAACTTACTTAGCATGTGTGGTTGGTAGTTATGCCACATGATGATCTGCTATAGCAAAGCTGCTGCCTCCTCTCACTAGACAAACCAAGTAATCTTTGTGAAAGATTGTCAATACTCCATCAGATTGCAAATTAGGAAGTGCCTTTGATTGCCAATGAATTAGAGGGAACACAGTGGATCTTTTCATTGGTTTTGGTGAAAACATCTATATTTATTGAAGGCAAAGCAGCATTAAGATGACGCAGAACTTTTTACCTTGCTGTTCTATAAAGGAGGTGATTTAAAATATACTTTTCTCACTGTAGCCTTTCTCCTGCAGTTCCCTCTTGATGAAGACACATGCAACTATGGTTTTTAATGCATCTCTGTCAGCTCGGTATCTTTTATAGATATTTCTGTTTTTACAGATATTTATTCTTCAAACTGTGTGGCAACGTGTTGTAGCTATGATGTGTTTATGATTGTGTTCATCAATAGAGCTGATACTGTGCTTCAGAAAATATGTAGCTTTTATTCATCTATTTATTTTCTATGACAGGAAGACAAGTCATGAAAGTATCAGTTTTGTAATAAAGTTCAACCTTGGGAACAATTAATGTAAGTAAAATTAGAACATGTCTTGCATCTAGGTAACTGAATCAAAAGGTTTCCTATTTTCTTTCTGATCTTTTTGTTTATTTGTTTGTTTGTTTTTCTTGTCCTTAGGCTGCTCTTTGATATTTTCTTTGTCGGGTTTTGGCTGCAGGTCTCTGTTGTGTGGGCTACGTCTCCTCAGCAGTGGCCAGCCCTGTCTCTGACCCCAACTTTCAGTATTTAAGATTCCTCTGCTGGTGTCTCTGGTTCCACAGAGTTTTCACTGACTCTGCAGGGTCCTTGTGGTCAAGCTTCAGACTTGTTCCTTTCCTGGTGTGGTGCTGGCTTTGCCTTTGAGCAGAAAGTGCTGACTCTGGCTAGATAAAGAGTCTTGCGCTCCCCTACAGGCTTTTTGTCAGCAGGCATCACCAGCTGCAGAGGTCCTTCTAGCTGCAATGCTAGCTAGAAGGCCTCAGTAACATTAATGCTCTCCTTGAAGCAGACTGACCTTTCAGATTTCCTCTGAAGCAGCTATAGCATCCAGATATAGGAACTTCATGATTACTGGTCACTACTACTCTAGCAATTCTTACAAAACACTGCATGTGTGACAATGCTGAGAGATAACAGTACAGAAACTAAATTTAAAAAGAATCATGATCTTAAAAATCTAAGTTTTTGTGTGATTCTTGAGTTTCAATAAGGTATCTCAATCATTGACAGATTCAAGGAAACTCTGAAAGCAGGTATTTAGAAACATCAAACTATAACTGATTGCCTCTTAAACAGTTAACACTTTACATGATTCTGAGAATGTAAACTTATATCCCTTTTAAAGTCCTTTTACTCTATAAGGTGGCCTGATTTTAAAGGATCTCAGTGTAAGGGGAATAACCAGACTCTAAATTTTGTTGGTATCACTTTGAAAGAAAACGTAATTGCCTAGAACTTCTGATTATTGACTGCGTGTTAACTGTTAGGGTTTTCTGTTGTTTACTTTCCTCATTTTCTTTTTTTTTCTTCATGAAAAGAAGATGACTTCTTTTTCAGGGTACTCTGATAGTTAAAATCCGTTCTTCCAGAAAGAATTCTGGTTTTCATAGCGAATAAAAATCCAGGAAAAGGCAGTTGTTTCTGCAAAAGTTATGTTTTATTCATATTGCAACAGTATTTTGCATACCAGGTCACATGTAAAAGTTCCCTACAAATGTGTGGGTTTAGCAAATTTGAGCTCTCAGCCATGTAATCTCTGTAGGAGGAAAGTTGTTAAAAACAAGCTTGCTTTTCCTGCCACTTATGATTTGAAATCAACTTTCTTTTATGATTAATAATGAATTCTCTCTTAGAAACTGTGTTCTGTATTGCACATGTTTTAATAAGGGCTAGATCAAGATGTTAACTGATGGCTTTTGCCAGTGACAGTAAATGGAAATAGTACCACTCCTAAAGTTTTTATTACAAGTTTCTCAGTTTGCTTTCCTTGGGAACCCGTTCAGTTTCTTCTGGTTCATTTCTGAGGGACTTTTCTCTTCTCTTTAAAAATGTTCTACTTTGAAACCTAAAAGCTAGTTAGAAAAAAAGTTGAAATGTTTTTAAGATTTTTTTTTTTTAATTTTGATTAGAAAAAAACCCTCCTTTTTAATACAGTTTAAAGCATTCTCAGTTTTCATTTCAAGCTGTATTTAAAGATCTTAATTTGAAAAAATTAGTAGATCCAAAGCCATATTCTTCCAAGTTAGTAATTTTGACTGATGAGACTTCAGGCAGATACAATTATTGGTGCTTTCAAAATCAGGGATCTAACTGAGGCAGTTAAAACCTTGTGTGGATATCCATTTATGTGATACTATTCCTTGAGAAAAAAATTAAACATATCAAACCACTGTATTTTCAAGTTGGCTTGGTTTTGGTTTGTTTGGTTTTTGTTTGTTTATTTGTTTTTATTTCACCAGAGCACAAGAGTTCTGTTGGAAGGCAAGAGAAATTTACAATGCAGATTTTTAACATTCTTTTCAAAATAATAGGATACATAACCTTTCAGATTTATGGAGTGTATGCACTGAGAATATAAACGACTCAAGGGCATCCATTTTTCTGTAATGGTCTTGATTTATGACTAAGAAAACCATAAATTAAAATTACAGTGATGTGATGAACTATCAGAGAGACAGTCATAATCATCATCAGCCTTAAGCACAGTGTTTCATGAGCTAGTAAAAATTGGGATCCCCGCATTGACAAAGAGCTTCCCTTCAGGCAGCCATATCACAAAAAGATTTGGATCAGCATTTGATTTCTCTTCTTTTCTAGGACTCTTGTAAATTCTGTATCTAATCCTGAAGGAAGCTATCAACACTGACATTAGTCAATTCTTTTTGAAAGCAACAGATTCAAAATGCGTTCGTTCCCTTTCTTGTGACATGGTACAAGAAAACGATTCAGGAAGTTTCTGATGTGTTCTCTAACTGCAGCAAATAAGTTTCAGGCTTTGCTGTAGGCCACTGTATTTCATTAAAGAAGCCAGAGAGACTCTTTTTTTTTTTTTTTTTTTTTTTCCCCTGTGGTAGCTTTATTTAATTGATAGATGTTTTCAAATTGCTGAACATAAGCCCTGTGCTTAACAAAAGAACACACTGCAGTGAAATACACAACAGAAGCACTTAGTGCTGTATATGATTATATCTATAAAGTATGACAATCATATTGCCTGCAGGGTGATCTTCTGCCCATATGTAATAGGACAGTAGAGTTCAAGCTTACACTCTATCCATGGTATCTGCCTGAAACTTGATGCTGTGTTAAAAATAAAACTCAATGAGACAAGCAAAAATGTTTCAAGTTCTTCTATTCTTTAAAAATTACACTGCTGTCATCCTTTATTGTACACAGGGATGAAAATAGAGAGAGGAGATTATTATTTTTAGATGACTACTTAGGCTTTACAAAGCTAATCCTGATCTTAGCATTGGTCAGTAAGTATGACAGAGTCTGAGGTCAATGTGAGACTTGTAGTCACTAAGAACCAATGCTACACTGAAGGTAAGTCAGCAGTAGGCTACAGTGTATGTAAATTGTAGACCACCCAACAAGATATATGAAACATGGAATAAAACTGGAATTTAATGATTTTGAAAAGTTGTAGATTGTACTAGTCACCAAAAAAAATTACTTTGGGACAGAGGGAAATAAGCTGAATACAGGTGTTGAAAAAGCATTAAATGATTCTGAGATGGTCCTGTGGTAGAACAGATGCTATTTCAGACATGATTGAAAATCAGAACAGAACTTGGATTCAAGAGACAATGTCTTTGGAAGAATCCAAGATGAATGACAACTTGTCTTCCTTCAGAAGCTTTTTACTTTATTGGTCCTAATAGTATTTTTATTTTTATTTTTTTTCCTCAATAAAACAGACATCTTGACTGATTCTCTAGAGAGAGGAAAAGAGAAAAAAAAAAAAAAAAAAAGAAAATGGAAAAAATATCCTGAATTTAGATAACCATTTGTTCTTCATTAGAATGACACCAGATTGCCAGTGAAACAATCTCTGCCTCAGAGTTAGGATGCATAGGGGGTTTTTTCCCATCTTTTCAGGGTGAGTGAAAGTCAGGTTTCTAAAGTGAAGCATGAGGTTGCAGCTGCATGCTTGGCTGTGAATTTGTCACAGGATTCGTGACGAGGTGGTAGATATTTTATAGGTTTTTGTAAGCATCCTTTGTGAGAAGTGTTATGATTAGAATGAACTGTTCTTTAAATAGCCACAGCCAACAGGATCATGGAGTATTCTTGTTTGTTTTGGGGTTTTTTTTGTTTAAAAACAAAACAAACAACAACAACAAAACAAAAACAAACAAACCCCCTCCCCCCCAAAACACAGAAAGGAGGCCTTGTTATGAATTGCAAATAAAATAAATCACTTGTGTTTTAAAATATTCTTTTCTCTCTCACAATAAAAATAAGACCCACGAACAGCACGGCAGTGACAATGGTAAAGCCTGGGCCGAAGCGCTGTGGTTTTTCAAGAGGTTAAGAAGTATCAGAGAATGTGAGGAGGATATAGTTTGGTGGAGTTGTACTGTACCATCTAAGAGGCAGGTACACCAGGAGACAGAATAAACGTCTGCCCTCCTGCCACCAGGCTAACAATAGCAAGGAAGATGAGGGAAGGTGGAAGCAGGTTCCTGCTTGGGGTCACAGGTACCCCCCTTCCCTTCCTACAACCCACCCTCAGATACGATTACAGAATAGGTGTGAGGTTCTGGAGGTAGAGGGGCAAGCTAATGATGACACAGATGACAGTCCATCTGGGTTGGAAGAGTGGCCCAAGGCAAGGTGGCCTATGCGTATGACAACCTCTTCTACTAAGAAAACGAGAAGAGTACTTGTCATCAGTGACTCCCTCCTCAGAGGAATGGAGGGCCCTATCTGCTGACCAGACCCAACCCACAGGGAAGTATGCTCTGTGTCCCTGGGGCCCGTGTAAGAGATTTTACAAAGATCTCTAACTTGGTAGGCCCCTCTGATTACTACGCATTACTGATCTTTAAGGTGGGTAGTGAGGAAATTGCCACAAAAAGTGTGAGGAGAATCAAGGATGATTTTAGGTCATTGAGGAGACTAATCCAGAACTCGGGAGCCCAAGTAACCTTCTCGTCCATCCTGCCAGGAACATGAAATTATGAGGGAAGAAACTGGAGAATCTCAGAGATTAATACCTGGGTTGGTGCCACTGACAGAACTTTGGGTTCTTTGACCATAGCTCAGTATACATGACACCAAGCCTGCTGGCAGGAGATGGGGTACACCTATCTAAGCATGGGAAAAGGATCTTCTCACAGGAGTTAGCGGTGCTCATTGAAATGGCTCTAAACTAGAATCGATGGGGGAGGGGAACAAACCTAGTACTGCTAAAGATAAGACTTGGGGGGACATACCAGTGTTGGAGGCAATATCCATGCCTCGGATCAAGTGCATGTATGCCAATGCCCATAGCATGGGCAATAAACAGGAGGAGTTAGAAGCTGTTGTGCACCAGGGAAACCATGGTATAATTGCCATCACGGAAACGTGGTGGGATGACTCGCGTGGTTGGAGTGCCGCAATGGATGGCTACAGGCTCTTTAGAAGGGATAGACAAGGGAAGAGAGGTGGATGCGTAGCATTCCATGATAAGGAGTGTTTTGACTGTCTTGAATTCAATTTTAGACACACCAAGGTGGAAAGTCTATGGATAAGAATGAAGGGCAAGGCCAATGAGGCTGCTGTCCTGGTGGGAGTCTGCTAAAGACCACCCGACCAGGATAAAGACACCGATGAGGTATTCTTTCAACAACTTGGAGATGTCTCACGTTCACTAGCCCTTGTTGTCATGGGTGACTTCAACCTACCAGATGTCTCTGGAAGTATAACACAGCAGAACAGGGGCAGTCCAGGAGGTTTCTGGAATGTGTGGATGACAACTTCAAGTTGCAGCTGGTAAGTGAGCCTACCAGGGGGTAGTGTCCCGATAGACCTACTCTTTATGAACAGGGAAGGGCTGGTGGAAGATGCAGAGGTTGGAGGTCGTCTGGGGCACAGTTACCATGATGTGATAGAATTTTCAATATGTGGTGAAGTCAGGAGGGTTGTCAGCAAAACCTCTACCTTAGACTTCTGGAGGGCTGACTTTGGTCTATTCAGGATGCTGGTTCGGGAGGCTCAATGCCTTCTTTGCCTCAGTCTTTAACAAAAAGACTGACTATCCTCAGGACAGCTGGGCTTCTGAGTTGGTAGCCAGGGATGGGGAGCAGAATATCCCTCCTGGTTAAAAACTGTCTGGGTGACCAAGCACACAGAGTGGTTGTGAATGGTGCCACATCCGGTTGGTGTCCAGTGACCAGTGGTGTCCCCCAGGTATCAGTACTGGGCCCAGTTCTATTCAACGTCTTTATTGATGACCTGGATGAGGGGATCAAGTGTACCATTAGTAAATTTGCAGATGACACTGAGTTGGGGGGGAGAGTCGATACCCTGGATGGTCGGGAGATGCTGCAGAGGGACCTGGACAGGCTGAGTTGATGGGCTGAGACCTATAATACGAGGTTTAACAAGACCAACGAAAAATCAGGAGCTTTTATATGTATTCCTGGAGAATTCTGCGTTCATACACCGGACTTCAGAGCAGGGTTAACTGCTCCCCTGGTACCAGCTAATGTGACTTTTCGCATAGACAAGCAGCTACTGGGGATAGCAGGTAGTTTGGATTATGCATGGCTTGCAGCAAGTCTGAAGTGAGTTGTTTTGTGAGGTACTAGTCCAAAACATGAAGCATCAGCATGTTTCTTCCCCACTCTCTTCCATCTTTCTTCTCTCTTCCACAGAAATTTATATATGTATTATAGTTTGAAGATTGAACTGTCCTTTGAACCTAGAAGCAAAATCTTGATGCTTAAAAGCAAAAATGGTAGATTAATTTAATTAATACTCATTTGTGTTACATAATGAAAGTCTACTACTAAATTAAAAACCACTAAATGGAAAGAGACACTCAGTGGTTATGATATGATGAAAGAGTTAGCAGAACATTACTATATGATTATTTTTTCTGTTTGTTTTTCTGCAATTTCTCTTCATCTTGAAGTAGTATTAATTTAATTTATTTAGGATAGTCATCTAATATTTATCCAGGACTTTTCATCCTGATAAATTCCCCAAACACTTTTTTTAAAAATTGTTCAGAGAGAGCAAATTATTTTCTGCATATCCAAAATGGTATCACTGGTTTTAGTGGTGATACTGTGATAGTATAGTTTAAGGCAGAGAATGGAGAATGCGTAGTTAATCTCATTATAACTTCAGCTTCCAGTAAACAGATTTAGTGTTGAGTGGGACAATAGGATATGTCAGGAATGACTGGATCAAACAGGGAGGATTGCAGTAATACATCCAGTAACTCCACAGATTGAAGTGAAACCTCCTTCATGGAAAGCACATTCATAAAGCTAAGCAGTGGCTTTGGAATGGTTAACAGATTTGCATTGCTAGAAGCTGTTAGAACAAGGAGCTCCTAGGCTTGTGATGTAACCCATCTGTTCTCTTCCCCAGTGCTGTGGCCTTGTTAGCAGAATTGTGGCTTCACTTTGAAAAGTAGAATAGCTGGGAGGAGTTGAGCTGCAAGCAATGGTTATGATCAACCATCTAAAAGTATGCCTGTAGGGAAAGGTGGAGCAAACTAGGATTGTTTAGTCTGGAGAAGATGGAGCTGAGGGGAGTTATGTTAATCTCTTTCATAACAGAAAAGTTTATTCAGAAAAAAAAAACAGTTAGTCATAGTTAATTTGGCTATTAGGAGAAGTAGTGGATTTGAATTACAGTAAGAGAGATTTAATACAGACATGCTGGAAGATTCTAATGATGAGAATAATTAAGCACTGGGCTGTATTTTCCTGGGCTGTCTCCAGCGCTGTGGGCTGGTTGGGACAGATGAGCTGTGCAGGATGCTTTGGAATACTTGATTCAGAGGTGGGACCAGAGGACTACACCCTAGATCTCTTTCAGTCATAATTTCTTAAGTTTTCTGGCTTTTGTGGATTTTTTTTTTTATTTGTTTGTTTGTTTGCTGCTAATCCCCTCAAAGGCAGATTTTCTGTAGGTCTTGAGCAAATGCTGGGAGGGATACAAGCAACTGGAATCCTACACTCTGAGTTTCTTGAGTGAATACAAGACTGTGTATGTATTTAGCCAGAACTCTAGAATGCCATGATAGATTTATTAGTTTACAAACTTGGTTACTTACTTAGGATCTTCTTTTACTTCAGGTTGTGTACCACATTAGTAGGTAAGGACAGCTTTTCTATAATATCTTAGAGAGCTTTCCATTCATGTATAGGACTCCAGATTGGACTTTTTTACATGAGCTGCTTAATGCTTCCCAAACTGATTTATGTTCTTTTATGTCTATGTGTTTACTATTGTGACAGTGGTGATTTCTTTCACTTAGACCTTCTTTCCCTACCATTTCTCAAAAAAGCATTTTTTCCTGTAACCAAAAGCAATACAGCAGCTCTACTCATAACAATATTTAAAGTGTATCATTAGTTAGCCAAGAAGTAGGAAAAGTATGATCATCAACATTTCTTATTTACTTTATTCTTATAAATATATTTTTTTTAATGGTTTCTTAAGTAGGTACTGTGTAAAACCGCAAAAGGCAGTGTGAGGAATTTAGCTGTCATAAGAATACATTGACATTTTTCTATTTATCTGGTCTAGTTATGATCTTAATTTTTTATTTGTGCTCAAAATATTTAGTACTCAAAATCTGCTCTAGCACCAAAAAAGACAGCTAAAGGGATGTCAAGAGACTGCCTAGCCCTTGCATAAAGTTAGTGTCTTCTATAATTATGTTACTCAAAGGATGAAGATTTTACAGCCACTGAAGGCAATTCTTTTTCATTTGTTAATTACCTTTGTCCCTCTGAAATGTCTTATAAATACCTGATTTTACTCCTCATTGATATAATTTAAGACCATTACTTCTTACTTTATTGAGTATACATCAAGCACATCCTCATCCTTTTCATGTGTTCAAAGACTGTTGTTTTACCCCCTAGGCTGTGTTATTTCTTCAGGCTATACAGCCTGAAGTTGTTCAATTTAGTCACATAGATCATGTTTTCTAGACACACTTCTAATCTTTTCTGATTTCCTCTGGACTCCCCATTTCATTCTCCATCACACTAAGACACAATTACCCTGCCTTCACAAAGTGCTCTGGCTGAAGTGTCACTAATGCAGAGAACAGGAGAAACAACATTGCGTGTATTCATGAGTGCAAAGTAGAGAGAAAAGTTTATTTTATCAGCTGGCCTTTCTCAGGATCGCATTTGCCTATTTTGCAACAGTATGACATTGGTTCAACATATTATAATCTACTAGAGCCCAGAGATCTCTTTTTTTTTTTTTTCTGAAGAGTTGCTATGTCTTTCCTACTTGACCCATAACGTGCTACCTGTTAGCTGTCCCTGTTAAAACTGCACACTCTCTTTCTTCAGACTCTCTGCAGTATCATTTGGAATAAGTGTCCTGACCTTCAGCGTAGCTTCAGTCTTTTCCAGTGTTATTGCCAAAATTTGATCACCATACACTCTATTTTATCATCCAAACTGCATTGAGTGGTTATTACAAGTATTGAATAATAGCAGACTAAGAATAGACCTTTCCAGGCCCCACCCTGTACCATCGCTTCCATTCTGACAGTGAATCAATGGCAAATTTCATCTTCCCGCAGCTTTCTGATATAATTTGCACCTAGCCCTTAGGGTCTAGATCTGTTTCAATAGGTTGCTTATGACTGAGAGTGTAATTTGAGATGGTGTCAAAAATCTTTCTAATGTTAAGATAAATGACACCTAGCTGCTTGCCTCTCATCCAGGATGCCTGCTACCCTCTCACTGAAGGAAATGTGACAGCTCATTGCTGACAGATCCCTTTTGGCTGTTATTTGTCTTGTTTGTTTTCTCTGTTTTTGAAATGTGTGTGTTTATTTATTTCAGGATTTTTTTCTGGGAATTCAAGTTAAACTGAATAATTTATAATTTTGTGGCTGCTTCTTTTCCCCACTTTTCCAAGCAGAAGCACCAGATTTCCCATTTACAAGTTATCCATACTTTCTCATAAAGTCTCAAGAGCTTTCTATCTCCTCAGTCAGTTCTTTAAGTATTGTAGAATAAATCTCAATATGTTCAGTCCATATGAAAACCCCTGACTTCCCGAAGTCATCTTATTTTGAATGTGTTAATCATTTTTTCCTTAGTAACAAGGAATTTAATTTTTTTTTTCCCCTAAGTGTGCTGTGTGGTATTTTCTTTAGCTTACACTTCTTCTATGTGGTTGTTTTGTGCCTACCAGATAACTAAGTCTCTCCAATGAATTTTCAATTTAATTATTGACTCTTCGTTCTAAGCAGCAGCACAGACTTGGCAAAGAGAGCTCTTCCCTTGCTGCTGAAAATCTCAGTATAAAACGCAGTTTTCTGCCAATTCTGAGTTAGTTCAGACTTTTAGATTTTTTTTTTTAATGTGATTTTGTTAACCTGGCAGGAACTGTGTGTAAAGGGCCAGTGTCATTTTCTTTTGTTTATGTAGTGCTGAAGATTCAAAATTATTATTGTGGAAAGATCAGAGTTTTCACTGAGAGGAGCTGGCAAAGAAGATAGGAGCTGTTTTAGTGGAAAACTACAGATTGGATAAATACGTCAGGAACAGTTTAGTTATAGTGCCTCTTTTCTTGAGACAGGAAAATAAACATGATCCCTACACTTCAACCAAGCTTGTCTGTTCCTCTGTCACAGCCAATTAAGGTATATGGTTGCTGAGGTGATGGCAACTTTGCTCAAAGTTTCAAGTGCTTCACTTAGCTGAAACACTGTTTAGAACCTGTGAACCACGGGATCATAGGCTATTCCAGCTATTTTCTGTTATTCTTTATGAGGTCAGTCATGAAACAATTGCCTTTGTGCCTTCTGTCTTGCTGCCAGTTATGCTTGGATGGGAAGCTCAAGAATTAGATGCAAAATTGCCTTGCCCTTTTCTTTCAATTCCCTCATTAAAAATCTCTTTTTGCTACAATTATTTCTTCAAACAGCATCTTTTTTGACGAATGCTATGACTACCAAACATCATGCTTATCAGTGTTGCCTTACTGTTTTTAGGATGTCCTTTTCTGTATTGTGCCAACTATCTTATGGTTTGACTGTGAATTCTTTAGGATTGAGATCATCATTTTCCCTTGCATATTTGTATAGCCCTTAGTGGAATTGAGGTCTTGGTCTGTGAACAGTGTGAAAGTAAAAAGAATATATTATTTGTGTGTTTGTATCATTTTGTAGGAAAGGTTGTACAGGTTGGAATTTAGAGGCCTTCATTCTTCAGTTTCATATGCACAGCATCTTTTCCTCTTATTAAGAAACAGGAATTTTTTCTTGCAGGCCATCATGAAGGTGTTTGGGGAAAGCAGTAGCTTCTTGTTTTGATAGAGACTCATCTTTACATGCTTTTAATCATTCTATGGTTTTAATGGTGACTGTTTTTTCACTAAACAATGGGATTTACTAAATCGATGAATCTTAGAGAAAAAAATCCGTATGAAATTCCTTTAAGGTCAAATGACAGCTGTGCTTAATCCCTTGTGTTCCTTCTGTTTACTCTGAGCTGTGAAGAGGGTGAGAATCTGAGCACCATTGGAAAAGAAAGGCATCTGAGACAGACTGGAGGGAAATACGGTAGCTATGGAGCACCCGACTTAGGACAAACCAACTTGAAAATTAACTTAGGTAACTGTAAATAAAAGCAACAGGTTTAGGAGGGCACATTTTTGTTCTGGGTATTAAAAAACTTCATCAAAAAATGCAGTTAGTCCTTTAAATTAGTGATCACATGGACCTTGGGCAGAACTGAGAGGATGCCTGAGACACAAGGAAAGTGGCATTAAAAAACCCTTTGCCAGAACAAGGCTCCTTTTCTTTCGCAAAGCACAAATTTTTTTGAGGTATGCTTGCAGGCTATTGATCAACTGCAGGAAGCAGTTGTACTTCCAAGCCTTATGGTTCAAATTGCTTCAGCACTAAAGCTGGTCAAAACCCTTCACTTGACAAAAAAGGGCAATGGTAGAAGGTTTCCTCTCAAAATGACATTTTCTGAAAGAAAAGTCTAAACCTTACAAGTTGGTTTTGGTTTTTGTTGGGTTTTGGTTTTTGTTGGGTTTTGGTTTGGTTTGGTTTTTTTTGTTTTGCTTTGTTGTTTGTTTGGGTTTTTTTAATTTGAATTTTTTTGAACATGTCTAATTACAAGCAAAGTTACGGCAAAATTAAAGCTTTTGGTAGCTTAGAATGACTTCAGTCCCTGTGTGTGCATCATAAGTTATATATATAAATGCTCATTAATCTCTCCAAGTGCGTGTCAGGTATATTTAAAGGCAGTGAGGATCTTTAGGCAAGGATATGGGATAGAGATTGTCTATCTGAAAATGGTCTGTATAAAGAATAACTTTGGAAACCTGTTTTGCAGTCTGATCCATTGAAAGTAATTATATCTTTCAAAATACAGACAGTAGACCATGCAAAGCACTTCCAAAAAATGTGAAGTCTGCGGTTGTCATCTTGAGTAGGATGTATCTGTGTCATAAAGCTATTAAGGAAATACCTGTGGTGGGGTTTTTTTGGTTTGGATTTTCTTTCGTTTTGGGGTTTTGGTCTCATTTGTAAATAGATTCACAAGAAATAGGTGCTCAAAAATTAACTGTGAATCATGCTTCCAAGAAAGAAAAAAAAAAATTGTTTATATTGATTAGAAGTGCCTGCTAGAGTGCTATAAAACCCCATCAGATAGTTACACAGTAACAAACAGCAGCTGTTTACTTCATGACCCGATAATCACTGCACTTTGTGCTAGTCTACTCTCCAAGGTATCTGAGAGTAAAATTATGTTTTCCAGGTATTCCACACACATAAAGAAGTTTGTTGTTTGGCAAACTGAAGAAGGGAATATATTGCAGCTCCTCCTACCCTAGTACCAAGTCCGTTAGGGTCAGCACTTCTGTGGTACCTCAGTACCAACCAAACCACAGGTAGGGAAACGTAAAGGTTAAAAAAAAAAGCAAAATAAATAGATCCCAAATCATTCAAGGGCTAGCATTTTAAGACTTGGGATTTAATATCTGTATAGCACTAATAAACACTCTCTGCAGTCTCTGTAGATGATGGTACAGGGGTAAGATTATTCCCTCATTGTTTCCACAGTAAGCTTTGTGTAAGTGTTCAGCAGTCATGAATTAGATGAGTTAACTAGTGAGGTAGCTTTTTTTGAGGTAAAATGACAGTCTGAGCACACTACATAACTAAATTCCATTGACAAAGCAAGGCTAGTATTTAATCTTTTCTGTTTATGAACAAATAAACTTTATATTTGTTTACACTTTTCTTTTTTTGCTTGCATGCATTAGCTCAGATCATTCTCCCAGTAATTATTTTGCCCTAGCTGAGAATGATGCGAGCATGGAGAGAAGGCTAGCTTTAGTCATTGCAGAGATAGGTGATATTGTAGTTCTGGGAAACTGGAGATGACAAGAAAGATTTTGACGTGCTGAGGAAGCACAAAATTATTATGATGTTTCTGGATTAATTCTTTGAAAAAGTATTGCACAGTTTTAAAAGTAAAAAAAATTGTTTTAATCGTGCTTTTTGAAATGCAAGCTCTTGCTAAAAGAACTGTCCAGACCTGAGAGATGGAGATCAGTTATATCCCTACTTCTTACCCACATTTTAAACTTACTTAAGCGTCTCCACTGCTTCTGTCTGCATGACAGCTTCCCTCCAGCCAATTGCAAAGTTGAGATGCCTTTAGGTAAAATAATTTGCCTGAGGTCACTTAGAAAGTCAGTGACTGTATCAGGGCTGTATAAGCTAACTCTAAGCTTAAAGACCAAAGATGTTTAATCATTCTGTAGCACTGCTTTCAAATAATATAAATATTACCTTCCTTCCTGTAGTCCAGGACATTTTAAATCATACATACATATAAATAATTATGCATGCATGTATGTAAATAAGTAATCAAATTTAAGTGACCATGAATTTAACTGTCTGTTTTTCTTTAGGGAAGGTGTGAGATAGAGATGGTAAGTGGTGTGTCTAGGAGGAACTTTTGAGCAGGTGGATACACAATTAGGGGAAATCATCTTCTATCTGGGTTTTAACAACAACCTGTGCTTCTAATTCTAAAGTAAAAGAGAATGAATGAATTTCCTTTTAGTATTTCAGACTGGTTTTTTAATGGCCATTGCATCTGATCAAGTTTCTCAGACTCCTCTTCAGACTGGTATTTGACTGCATTCATTTTCAACCAGTGTGTGTCAAACCCAAAGTTATGATCCCATGTTCTTGACATCTCATCTGTTAGGAAAACATCTGTATGGGGTGAATGAGGTAAATTATTACAGCAATTATGGCAAATTTGGTAATGATAGTGATTTTATACTGTCACTGACAATCTGGATTCTTTCTGGGTTTTGTTTGGGATTTTAATTTAAAACAGTATTATTTGTCCTTGACTTATTTCTGTTCTGCACATGCCTGCTTAAATATTTGTAAGTTTAGTCTGTAAGTATAACCAACTTTTCTCTAGAGGGATAAAATCTGTCTGGCAGACTGAATGCAATGATCATTATATTTAGGCTCATAATGAATTCACTTTAGTTGAACCATTTTCAGTTTAATTTTGGTTTCGATGGTTCAGATGACTTGATTGGACATCAGGAACATTAGAGACTTGAACTTTCACTGTGAGACTAGATGCATTAGCCAATTTAAAAAGCTAAATATTAGACTAAATTGCCTTAATTCACTCACTTGCTATACTCCTCTGATGAACCTTTTTGTCAGAAGAGAAATAGTTCCAGGAAGTCGAGACAAAAATAAGAACAATTCTCAGTGACAGCTGGAGGTGATATTTCAGTTCTTTGTCATTTTTATAAGTTAAGAATCCGAATATCTTTAAAAGCCACATGAATCTCTATGTGACAGCCTTGATGCTTCTGAAAGTCTTTGCTAACTGACTACAAAATGTTTGCCTCATCCCATAACTCTGGTAGAATGCACCATTTGCATTCCTCTGTCCAGATCTTGTATAATTCCATTCATTACAATAATACCCTTAAAGATGTATTTTGCATTTTTAAAAAAATAAATATCTAGCTCTGAGGTAAGATTTCAAAAATGAAAATATCTGCAATTGATAATATAACATAATCAGCAACACAACAATTCTATCCACCAATGTCCTTCATATAACCTCTCTGAAGGCTGTCCAAGTGCCTTTATATTGTCCCCAGTTGCTGAATTATGTAAGTGATAATTTTATCTGTGATGGTTAAGAATAGAAAACAGAGTATGTTTGTACACATAAATGGTTCAGAAATGATATGTGACCTATCAACAGCATTTTTGACCAGTCTCCTCTGTTTGCTGAGGGCATTGCTAAATGAATAAGTTGCTTGGTTATTGGAAGAACATAGGTGCTGGGGATGTGAATGTGCTACTTGTACTGTGTCATGTAAATCTCATCTCATTTTAGCCCAGTTCTCACATCATTAATTTTTAGCTTTATTATTAGGTATTAGATTAAATTGTATTTATATTGTTCAAGGATAGAGGTGTTTACTTGGTTTTGATATGAAATGGCATTTTGTCTTTATTTTAATGGTTTAGTGAACTGTGAAACTTAGTGCTGCAAATTAAAGCAAATTGCAGCTCCATCAGGCAGATAGCTCATATAGAGATGATTTTTATGTCTATTTAAATAGCAGTGAAGCCATTCTCTATCATGATGCATTTAATAGAAAATGAGTACGTGTCTTACAGACATGCTGTCATACTATTTCCGATGTTTTTAGTCTGATAAGTATTGGAATAGTAGAAAATAGAACCTTGTTTTAGGGGAACGTGAGGCACTGCATGATAGCACATCAGTCTGTCAGACACTGTGCAAATTCAGAGAAGCTATTCAAATAAAATTAATAATAATGTTTAAACTATTATTAATGATAGATACCGAGCTAGGCTATTCCAGTCCACCTGGCCTAGATGATGAATTCAGATATATTTAACAATGAACTTTGCCTTGTCATGTATCATACTGTGGTGAACAGCAGCTAGA
This sequence comes from Megaceryle maxima, assembly GCA_024605025.1. Classification (NCBI taxonomy): domain Eukaryota; kingdom Metazoa; phylum Chordata; class Aves; order Coraciiformes; family Cerylidae; genus Megaceryle; species Megaceryle maxima. Next base: position 2,076 of record JANHGN010021475.1, on the reverse strand, counting down.
AGTTGTCACATGAAAATGAAGGTGACGAAGTAAGTCTTCTAGGAACTATGTTTACCTAAGGCTATTTAGTAATCTGAGACACGCTCAGCTTTAGCAGGGGATGAGCAATGTAAAGAGTGCTGCAGTCACAGATATTTTGATCAGTAAGGCCTGAAAAGATGCAGAAATTTTTCATTCTTTTACAGTGTCACCCCTTATTTTCTGTCTTCCTTTTTATCTGGCTTTGGTTTCTTTGTCAGTTTTGTTCCTTCATGAGAGTTTTGTTTAAAAATGTGTGCCCAAAGTCAAGCTCCTGCAAAGTTAATTTTACAACATTTGAACTTCTGAATCTCTTTGGGGCAGTTTTTCCAAAGTATTTAGATTGTTAAAAACTGCAGATGGAAGCATAGTGGAGTTTTCAAAAGCACTGAAACAGATAAACCACTTAGCTCCCATTTAAATTAATTAGATGGATTGAATAAGTTCCCCTTGGCACTTTTGAAAGTTCCACTGCTATGTGTTTATGTCTACATTACAAAATATGATTTTCAAAAGGGGCTTGTCATCCAACAACTCCCTTTAAATTTACTATTATTACAGGTTTTCAGCAGTTCTGAAAATAATACAATGTCCTCGATCTATGTTCCCAAATGATCCTTCTTTGCTTTTTCTTAATAGTTTCTTATATCATTTATTGTCTAAAGATAATCTCAGAGAAGAAGTAGGGTCAGCAGTACTATAACCCAAGATAGAAAAATAATGACACAGGTGAATCTTCTGCCCAGGTTCTAGAAGCCAGATCCTTTGGTATATACATTCAGTGACTGACAAAACTGATAGAACTTTAAGACTAATGTAATTATTACATTTCATTATTACATTTATATTATGTAAAATAGTAAAACTACATTTCAGTCAAAGACTGCTGCAGGTTATGGATAGCTGGGAATAAACCAAATGACCAGAAGTAGTATGACTTTTCAGCCTTCAGTTACTTCATATGGAGGAACTCTTAGCAGGCTAGTTTGGATGCAATAAAAGCACTCTGAGATAAAGATTCCCCTGCCCTTTACTTGTGTCTAAATAGCAGTCTGAGCGTGTACACACATTAGCATGTTGGTTTCAATCGAGTCTGCTTTTGGAATGAGTCTGCTGTTATTCCCACTTAGCACACCTGCTCACTGGGGAGTGGGTCTCAGGCTGTGTGAACTGGATTGCTTTTGGCTGAAGGTAAAACAGAAGATGTTTTCCAGAAGGACTTCTAACCTTTTTTATTCACTACCAGGTGTTCAGTCCACTGAACTAGATCAAAATTAGTTCAGTATAACCTTACTTCCCAGACTCACATTTCAAATACTGACCAATGTGAACATCAAGTCCTCGGTCAACACTTTTGCTCTTACTATGTCACGTTGCTTGCTAATGTAGCTAAGGCCTGAATTGTCAGGATAGCAGGGTTCATGGGAGAATCCCATCTTTGCACCCACTTTTAGAGTTAAAATCCCACAATGGCAGGATTTTTTCAGATCTGCAAATACTTTAAAGGGGATCTCCAGTTTCAAACACTGGCCAGTGTTTCTTAAAACTGTATCTTCTCTTTTTTGTTATGGAGAAAATGAAATAAAAAAACTCATGAGCAAGAACATTTTTGTTAAGAGCCTTTTCAGAAATATAGGTAAACCTAAATGTAACTGTGTTTTGCTTAAAAAAGTAATCCAGACAAGATAGACCGTAAGACATAACTTGCATACCTTGTAAAATGCACCTACGCCAGCCATTCATTCTGGTTATTCTCTACATTGTTTCATTATTTTTTAATGCTCTTAGAGGCCATTCTTTTTTGAATCTTACCATCACTAGCAGCTAGTAGTGCTTGTATTCATAACTTATTTTTTTAAAAAAACAAAAGTCTCAGGTTTGTTTAGCCAGCGAGTGTTCCAACATTCATAACCTTGTATTGTTATGCTGGAAATTATATCTTGTGTAGTTTATGTGTCAGATGTACTAGAATGAAAAACATAATATCAATTTTTACCAGTGACCTTCGGAAACAGGAATTTATTATAAATTGTTGCCACTGGGATGTGTAACCTGAGA
>JANHGN010021474.1:26987-78046 GCA_024605025.1 Megaceryle maxima | reverse complement strand
CTTCTCTTCTCTTCTCTTCTCTTCTCTTCTCTTCTCTTCTCTTCTCTTCTCTTCTCTTCTCTTCTCTTCTCTTCTCTACTCTTCTCTCCTCTCCTCTCCTCTCCTCTCCTCTCCTCTCCTCTCCTCTCCTCTCCTCTTCCAATGATGGAAGCACTGGAAGTGATATGCTGGACCCAGCCCCACTGCAGGAATTGAGACATTGGGTTGGACTCTGAGACAGTGAATTCTCCACTGGTAGGTTCTTGGCAATTTGTGACCCAAAGGCGGGCCTCTGATAAATTTTAAGCCTGGATATTTGGTGTAATGAAGGGCAGACATGGATGTAATGGTTTGAAATTTGCATTAATAAAGTTCATTCTCTTCTCCTTCCCTTTCTTCCTCCCAAATAAGCTCCTAACTCTTTGAGAATATTGACACTGACCATGGAAAGTGAGTGATGAATGTTTGCCCTTGACTCTTCCTAAAGATCATAGATTATTGGTGACCCTGCCTACAGCTGCCTGTGTGGATTCATTCCGGATTTCTGCCACCCCTTGACATCTTTAGGGTTGGGATATCTCCCACTCTTCACTGGAGGTTTGTTGGAGCACTTGTCCTCTTTATTAACTGCACTGAACCCACAGCATAACCACAATTCAGAGCAAAAGCAAGAGACTGAGAGGAGGGAGGGTAATCTGTGTCTTTCTTTGTGAGGTTGAATGGCCCCAGTGTGATGGGCCTTTGCCAGAACATTCAGGCAGATCCTACCTTTCACGTCAAGCCTTTTAAAGGCCCAGTTATTATCTCCAGATAATAAACTGACCAGGCTCAGTTTGTGGGAATGTGGAAAGGTAATAAAAGGTAATAACTCTTCCTTTCCTTTCCTTTTGAGGTGAGGACCTTCAGGCTCACAAGAGCCTATTCTAAATGGTGGCAAGTGTTTGCAGATCCTAGCTCCAACTGCATAACAAGTTAGAGAGTCATTTCTTATTTTTCTACACATCCCATGCTCTTGCAAACTCTACCTTGCTGTCTCATGGTAGGTAGAAGTTTGGACCTATTTTGCTGTCCTGGTCAAGGCCTTCTAGGAGTACAGCAACAGGTTAGGGAGGTAAGGATGTAGAGTACTTCAGAGGTAAGTGTTTATGCACGGAGAGGAACCATCCCTCTACAGCTGCAGTCCTGCCAAATAAGGCAAGAGCCTTGTTTGGGCATCACACCTGGTTTGAATTTTACCTTGATCTATTTATTCAAACACCAGTTCTGGCTCTGACATGGCACTCTCCTGCATGCTTCTTTTTTCTCACCTCAGAGATCTACCACGTAAATCACATGGCAATTAAGTATAACTCAAGGGGAAGTGCACAGCCTTCTGAGGCTGTGTGGATGGGATGGAGGAGAAAGAGCACCTCTCTGCCTTAGGGGTGAAAAGAGCAGCAGAAGTGCCTTCAGAACTGTCCTGATAATGCCAACTGTCTCACCAGCAGGAATATCGCTAAACCCAAGAGAGAACTTCATTCCTCCTCAGTTCACTCCATCGTTACTTACAAGGCTCTGCAAGGAAAACAGTTTATTAGTGGGGGGGGGAATGGAGCAAGACTTAAGAGTACAATTTGCTTAGTGGAGAGTGAGAGAGGGAAAAGAAGAAAAAGACTCTCTTCTCCCATCCATCGACAATTCTCCAGTTTTGAAATGCTTATCCCACTGTCACCTACTGCAGAATTATACAGCAAGATTGTTTCCTTTAAAATGAAACCACATCCTGAACCAGATGGGTTTTCTGAATCAAGAGCTTCCATTTCCCCCTTCTCTCCTTGGAGTATCTCAGACAAAAGTCCAAAGTACTATCAGCCTCTCATTGCTTATTTCAGTCCCCTCGAGCAGAGGTGTGAGCTCAGAGAAACCCCAAAAAGCTGCTGGGATGGAAATGCCTTTGTGGATTTGCGTTTTGGAAGTATCCAAGGAGACACTGTTAGCTCATAGTGGTATACACATACAGTTTCCTTCACTGATGCAAGCTCATGAGATGTGGTCGGGACCTACGAGGAGAGGAAGGGTGGAGTCACAGGGAAACCCGCCCCCTCAATGCTGCTACAACCTTGGTCACTGGCTCCAAGTTGTTTCAGTTCTGTGAAGCAGAAGTCAAGGAGAAGTAACAATTTTGTTGAAAATATATTGCACTCTTCAAGATGGACTTTTGTCCTACTGGTAAGCCTTGGCTGTCTTTTGCCTTATTTTCTGTGAGAACTATGCAGTTGATTAGATGGGGTAGAGCAAGACATGAAATCCCAGCAGCTAGAGTGGATCCCACAGCTGGTGGCTGGAGGAATGAGATGGTGGAAGATCCCTGGTGGTGCAGTTAATTGCTTATGGGCCTTCAGCATTAGGTTAGGCATGGTTTTCTTTTTACTTGCTCTCCCACAAGCAATCCCCTTTCACATCGGGAGAAATGTTTCTGCTGATCTGAATGGCCTTTGTGCTGGGACTGTCTCCTGCTGTGATCCCTTGTGCTGGTGATCCTGAGCTGAGCTGGGAGCTCGCTCTGGTGTATCAAGAGTATATGTGACACTTGGGACGAGCACCTATAAGCTCTGGCTTCTCTTCATGAAACTCTGGCATGACTTCCAAGCTCCTCAATAGTGTTTCCCTACAGCCTCCAGGAGCTGTTTTGCCTTTGCAGAGCATCTCGTGCAGTTGGGTATCCCAGTGCAAGGGTTCTTGCAAGGCTTTTGGTACTGGGACCTCTCTTGCTTATGTCTATATTAAAAGTAAATTACTGTATTAGTTTTCTACCAACTCCAAGTGACCTGCAGGTGGGCCTGCCTGGTCCTGAAATAATCTCAAAAGGCAAATGTGGGTGGGGGGAGATAAACCACATCTGAGGAACTGAGAGAGATCTCAGGTTTTATTTCCTACTTTAGCAGCTGGTGGATAAAATGGTTGGGATTCAGCAGGGAAAAAGCACACTGCCAGGCTGAACATTTCTAGCCTCTGACTGAGGAAGATCTGAGTCTTTGCAAAGGCAGAAGGTGGGGAGACATAAAGGGGAATAGGCTGAACAAGGTCCAGAAAGAAAAGGGATCATTTTGCAATGGCCCTTCTGTATCTGACTTTCTGTCCTCACGGGCTTTTGCATATAGAATATAGAACACAGAGTGAAGGGGAAAAACAATGCCAAGTTTCAACAACTCTTCTGCACTTTTTAGCTCCTAGGTAGGCAAGAAAAGGGCAAGTTCAAACCACATACCACCCTCACTTATCAGGGAAACTGGTGGGACCTGTGGGAGCTGAGCTCTTGCCAGCATTTGTCTATGAATGTTGGTGAAGGTGGTGGGTCTCTTCAGGTCACCCAGCCCTCATTGCCTGAACTGTGGACAAAGCTGCTGCAGGACAAGCTGAGCGAAAGGAGGTGGGGTATCTCATGTTTTCCTACCTAGCTGAGGTGTGCTTTCCACAGAAACTGAGAGTCTCAGAACTGATGGTCTGACACAGTCATTCACTCAAGTTACTGAGTGTGTTACTGAGTTAATTATGTCTTGAAAGTTGCCCACTGCAATAGCACAGTGAGATCCTGCTCGGGGACAATATGGGGTTGCTCAGAGGCTAGAGGCAGAGCCTGGAGACAGAAAATGCCTACAGAGATGTGCTGGTTCTGACTGATGTCTTTTCTCAGTCCCAGCCTGTCACTCCACATCTGGGTAGGAAAGTGGGTTTGTTTGATGCTGCTCTACAAAGTCTGCTGCCAGATACAGTTTTCCAGTGAGCTTTAGAGCACGGATGTGTTTAAAGCTCCTTGTTTGTGACATGATTTTCATGAAGGTCAGAGGTGCATATGCCTTTTCCTGGAGTCACTCCTACCTGGAGATGCAGTGGGCTTGTTCAGTACCTGTCTGCCATAGCTGTGTGCAGATGAGGCCTCTGTGTCTGCTCTCCCTGCAGTGGGTATCCTCCTCTAGCTTTCCTCGGGATCCTTTAGTGACTGTCCGGGTGAGGCCATGAAGCCAAGTATGCAAACTCCTTGAGCTGGGTCTGTGAAACATGGAAGAGCAGACTGGTACTGTGGTATCACGTGCTAGGATGTGTGGGGTGAAAGCCATACGCAAAAGTGGCTGGGAGCTCTTCTGATTGCTCTAAGTTGTCACGTGGGATAGGGAGACAGGGCAAATTCTTCTTCACCCTTTTCCCCTCACAGCTGGTAGATCCGTGTGAAGTCCATATTGAATTTCTCCTGATACGAGTTGGAAGAGAATTGTGGAGTGGCTGCAGGAGGGAGATAGATTGGGCTGGAGGGACTCGAGGAGCTGGAAGGCTTCCTGTTATCTGCCTGGTACCTGGCTGGGGAAGTTGGAGTTCTCTGCTGGAGATGACAGCCACACCAAAAAAATGAAAGGGATTTTCAGGTGAAATTCTTCCACCAGACAGCCCCATCAAGGCAGAAGATGCCCATCAGGCTTCTCTGCTTCTGTGCTGCTTTAGCAGTTGCAGTCAGAGCCCTACATTGCCTTGCAAATGGGCCAGCTGAACCTCTGCTGTTATACTGTGGGGGGGTAGCACATGGATGATCTGTAACAGTGCTACAGATGCAGTCATTCTTCATAACCTTCCCCTACTGTTTCTGTGGCCCATCCTTCCAGCTCTCCTGGGTAGTCACTTCCCACTTATCTCTGTGCTCCAAAAGCTATCTTCCTATTCATATACTTTTGCTTGGGACTAGAAGCCTCACTTAGGACCTGGATATCTCTGCACTGCCCTTTGCAATGGGATAATGAGAACAGCAAACACAGTGCACTTTGCTGGCCACATGACCTTTCAGTAACTCCGACCTGCCCTCCAGATGGGGAGGATGAGGGTGGAAGTCAACACAACTGGAATGGAAATCTGTATTCTGTTTTGAGTGACAGCACTAAATAGACAAGCCTGGGCAATTTATGAAGAACTGGTAGATTTTTCTACCTAGGCCTGCCCAGAGAGTGGGGAAACAACCTCAAGACCAAGGATAATCCCCACAATTGTGATGCTGGCCTGCACTCCTTTCAGCATTTGCTCTCTGAAAATAAATTCCAAGCAGCAGCTTCATGTCCTCTCTGCTGGAGAGGATGCTAGACAGATTTTTATGTCTTATATCTGAACTGTAAGACTTTAGCACTGGTTTGGCTGATAGCAGCCCCCTGAAACCTGCGGGTGTTGTCATGGGTGTTCTCATTAGGGTGAAATTTCCCCCTGTGCAGAGAACCCTGTCAAAGGTTATGCTTCATCTGTGTCCTGACCTAGCCCTAGAGGGAAGTGGAACTTGGTGGTACTGAGAACTTTGACAATGCCAAAGTTGTTCTTCAATCCACCAGTTCAGGGATGAGTCTCCCCTGCCATTGCAAGTCTCTGGAATGAGTTGGGTGGTGCTTCACTCAGCATGTCCCTCTCTCACCAGCTTGGCTTAGTCTCAACATGGAGTGGGAAGGGAAGTCAAAGCAGCCCGCTCTCATTATCTCATCTGATGCTTGCCCAGCTGCCTCTGTTGCCTTCACTACAACTGTGGATGGTTCCCCAAACAAGCCTTTTGTGTTCACTTCCCCTAACTGTGGACCCCAATGTGTGCAATAACTTTGAACAGCCTCAAAACAGCTTTGAGCAGAGCATTAGGCCTTCTGTCAGGGAAGCAGAGTAGCACACAGTCACTGACCTCAGAATTATTTTCCCAGGCAATCAGGGACTTAAGCTGGTCAGGAAACTTAGGAAACCTTTCAAGGTCTCTCTCTGCAGCTCAGTCTAAATTGCTCTGAAAGCTTGATCCGTCCATTTTTCCTTACTATGTCAACATTTCCTGGTATTTTATCTCTTGATAACCTTGCCTTCTCCATGACTTGTATGCTTTTTTTCTACACCTCCCTCCCCCCTTTCCCTTTCCTCCCCTCCTCTCCTCTCCACAGTCCTTCCCACACTTTTCTCATTCTGACAGACTGGACAGGTACATCACTTGGGAGTTATTGTTCAGGAGGAAGGGGGACCGAGTTATTTACAATCTCAGTGGAGGTCACGTGGGTGAGATGGTGTCCTCTGGGAGCCTCGTGTCTCTTTGAGATGCTTTAGGCTGCTTCAGTAGACACGCAACAACTGAAGTAAAGTAACCAGCCACACCACAGACATTACTGACAGGGTGGGGGAAGGTGAGGTTCCTCAGGTATGTCCTCTGCTATGGTGCTTTTCTGGAAAGAAATACAGGGCAAAGGGTCTTAGTGGCAAATTGTCAAGGAATCACCCCAGTAATTCCATAATTACCAGACTCTGTAGGGGGGAGATAGATAAAGCTGGGGAGACTGAGAGGCTGGCCTCATCTCCTGCAGATGCCAGAATGGCAGGAGACATAATGTATGTTGAAAGACCCAGGCACCACTCACAGATGCAAGGATGACATTCAAGGGGAAGTCATCAACCGTCCTAACAAGCAGCAAAGCCACTGTGTGGTGGTTTTTTTTGTTGTTGTTTTTGTTGTGTCTTGTTGCTTGGGTTTTCTTTGCTTGCTTGCTTGTTTGCTCACTTGTTTTCCCCTCACATATAGATTTTGCTGTTATGAGCTGCTGCATGCCACAGGTTCCCCCCACCTCTTGACTGGCTTCAGCAATCGGTCAGCTTCTCTCAGCTCTTTACGAGGGCAGCTTGCAGAGCTGAGAGGGGAAATGGGTCCTTTCTAGCCCTGGCTTTGTGCTGGCTCCTTGCCCAGTGCTTGCTTCCCAGAGGCTCTCCAGGGAATGCAGTGCTTGAAAACAGCAGGAGGAGTGATCCAAGAGAGGCTGTAGCCTGAGAAAAGTAAAAGAACAGACTTAGCACATGGAAACCCAGTCATCTGGGAGGATGGGGGAAAGATTAGGAGGAGAGAGCAAAGGTCTCTGAGCTGTTGTGGTTATGACAGGAAAGTAGCATATGGACTCTGAGATGACTGCCCTTGTCCCCTTTTCCTTCTGTCTGTCTTGGCTGGTTCCTTCTCCTTTTTTCCGCACTCATATTTATAGAAGTTGGTTTGCATGTGAGGTCCACACTAAGAGAGTTTCCAAGACAGCTGGTGCCACTTCCCCCTTTTCCAGGAAGATGGGAGGCCCAGGGGATTTTGGTTTATGAAACAGTGGAGCAGGGCATCCAGTGACCTGTCTTGGCTTCCTGGGGAAGCTTTGTCTTGCAGTTTTTGGGTGCAGCAAGGCCCCTGCAAGTTCTGCAGTGACCTCCCAGGAGCTCCAGTGCTCTCAGCCTTGTGTGAGCCCCCTGTTTTTTCCTGGGGCTCACCATCTGCTTTGTCTCTCTAGGGCTCCAGACTCCTTTTTCTCCTTGCTGAAGAGTCTGTGCTTCACCTGGATTATATTTAGCAGCAGTCCTGTCACCTCAAGTCTTCTAGGTCTTCTATGAATCATTTTGTGGTTGCCTTGGCTCTGCTTGATATGTGTTTAACTTCCTGTACATTACAAAGAAGCCTGCTCGCATTTCTGCATTGTCTGTTGTCCACAGAACAGCCTCCCGCAGATGCTCCTTCTTCAGCAAGGTTTTCATTACCCCAAATCCTGCCTTCAAACTTGAAAAACCTCAATTCTCTCTCTTAAACCATTTCTGACTCTAGATGTGGTGGATCAATCCATGAAACCAATGCCTCTTCATGGGAAGTTTGACAGTAGCTCAAGTATTTAGGTCACAAGTTTTCAGTATATAAAGGTGACTAACATAAAAACCACTAAAGAGCATTTGGTAAGACCTCTTCAGTCTGCTCACGGTGAGCAGATTGGTTGAGTGGGTTGGGCTGGTTGCTGCAGGCTTAGATCAGAGGGCTACCAGCACAACAGCTGGCTGCTAGGCGGGGTGTATGGGTCTGTGCTGCTCACTCTGCAGGGAAGAGTTGAGGTGCTGTGGCTGCAACACCAGGGATCATAGATACTGAAATGCAGAAACCAGAGTTGCTGTGATAAGACCCTAGGAAATGATAGGTGTTGAGAGAGCTTTTCCTGGTCTGTTGGCCCCAGTACTGTTTTCACAGGCATCTTTGTTCTTCCAGGGCCAACTGACTTGAGCGAGGCTGAAGAGGCTGAAATAGAGACAATCAGGCAGCACAGACAGGAGCTTTTGGAGGACATTAAGGTAAGGATTATCCTGTTGATCTTGTCTGCCTAGCCTTCTTAAAAAAGTCCTTATCAAGAAGAGCATTCACGTAACAGTTCCGGCCATCCAGAAGTGCTGCTGTACAGGAGACATCTGCTCTGGTGTGATTCAACTTGAACTCTGAATTTCAGGCTGCCCTGGCATATTTGCCACCAGTGTACCTGTGTTGCAGGAGTCAACAGCTACCCTAAAGGGATATTTGAGAAACGCTGCTCAGCTCATTAGCAGGGATGAGCTGGAAGAGTAGAGAAATGAATATGACTTCACTAAGTCATAATGGCAGGGATCTGGCTCAGCATTTGTAACTATTTTTAATTACTGATTACCTGCTGATGACGTATCAGTCCCAGTTACCTGCTGCATCCCCCTGTGTTTATCAAACTTCTGCTTGGTTTGTGGAACTCTAACGAGTCCTCCATTAAGGATCCTGTCTCTTTAGAGTGATGGGATGGCGGGACCGTCCACACAAGTTTCTGTGGTTGAACTTGCTTTTCTTTTTTTCCTTCTAGTAGACCCAAATATTTCTTAACCATCTCCTAAAATGTCTGAACGTGACAGATTCAAAATCAATCAGTAATACTGCATCTCAGCCACATATGCTGCACACTTTCTATTATCTTCTATGGTCTCCCATTTGAGAGAGCTTATTGCACTGGATCACTGGGCTCGCAGTGGTTTTCCCACAACATAAAGGTGTCCAGATGCCTGGGTAATTGGTGCAATATTTCCTTGCATAGAGTAAAACGTGAAGCCAAACTACCTGATACTTCTCAGCCTTCCAGACTCACTAGCCATCTCTGCTGCAAATCAGAATGGTATCTTGCCCTTTCCTGCAAAACAGGCTATAAATATATGTGCAAGTGGTTCCTTGCGTGTAGCTCTTATCTCTTCAATTTGCAGCATAGGCAACGGACACTGTAGGAGGCAGGATACTTGAATAGGAATACTACAATTTTTTTTACCCACTACAGACAGAGAAAAGCTGGCAGACTACAGAGAGTTGTACTCAAAATCCCAAAGCCATTAACCAATGGGATCTGTGATGTGCAATGGAGTAGGATGAGTTTAAGTGAAGGAGCACTTAGAACATTTTCCCAGGTGGATCTCTTCAGAGAGTATCTAGCAATACCCTTTGGCACAAAGACCTGGAGTGATGTCTGGTGGGGGGAGAGAGATGAGGGGAGAGGATGGATCTAGACTTTCCCATTACACTGTCAAAAGATGACAGTGAATAAAATAACAAAACTAATAATCATTTGACATTTAGGAGCTAAGATCACTGCTTTGTTACATTTGTGGAACACCTGAAGTTTAGCAAACTACGCTTCCAGCTCTGGAGATTGAGCAAGTACAGCAGAAGGCCAGAGCAAAACTGAAATCCAGAAGCTCCTTTAAATTATGGGATATTGGAGAACTTCAGTTTCCCTGTCTGTGGGCATACGGTGGCCACATCCTCACCCACTGCTGAGGCAAGACCTGTCATCAAAGAACCCTCCTTTCCCTTCCTATTCTGGTTTACAATGGGGAAGAATTTGGGTGGCTCCTGGAAGAGAGCTGTGATGCACTTTGGCTCTGAGAAAGAGCATAACTGCAGGGTGGAAGCAAGGAGATACAAACATCTTCATTTCCTTGGTAACGCAGCCAAGGCAGCCATGGTCTGTTGTGAGCCTAAAGAAAACTGAATTCTACAACTGATTTTTTTTTTTTTTTTTTTTAATCGGGCAGTGTTTACTTTTATTTCTCCTCTCTTCTTTCTCCACCTAAAGACAGGTATCTCTCAATGGTATTTGAATGATAGGTACATTAAAACTATGCTTCACAATGTGGCCACTTCAAGTTCATAATGACCTCACAGTTACTGGCTTCACTTCTGCTTTCCTGGATGTGTAGCAGGGCTATGCAAAATAAAAGCTAGAAGGAAATAGTCACAATGGAAGGAGTCTCACATCTGACATTGTTTGAGGAACTGAAATCAACACTGGGGTGAGTTCTCTGACACTCTCCACACTGGCTAAGCTTGATTTTCCAGCCTTGATTCTCAACAGACATGAGAACATCTTTCTGCCCCTCTCTCCCATTGCTTTCATCTGGAATCCAGCAGGGTCACCCCAGAGCAGTCCCCATTTCACAGGCATCCGTAGCTGGTCGTGACCATCTGACCTGTACTTTTCCTGTGATTGAAAGAAGACGACAGACCTGTGTTGTATCCACCTGCTGGTTTTCCCTCCATCGCCTTGACCCTCCTTATATTTCTTTTGCAGAAGCTGAAGGAAGAGATTGCTGAAGTGTTTGCAGAGATTGAGTGCTTCCAAAGTGCAAAGGAAAGACAAGATGCAGACAATAATCCTGGGGAGAAGACCAGGCAAGTGGAACAAGATTGGTATTCCTTTGTTTACAAAGTCACTTTCTTGATGTTGAGAAAACAAAAACACTGATGGGGTTTTGTATCACGAGGATTGCAACAAGGACAGGGAAATGAGGCCAGGAATATCCTTCTGTCCCCTGAGATTTCTTTTTATTCCTGGATAGTCAGACACCTGTCCTTGAGATATCTGAGTTACCTTGTGAGTGAATTGAAATATGGCTCTACATTCCAAGTTTGACTTTTCTTCTTTGTGTTTGCAGCAAACTGTCACAGAGGGATAAACTGCTCTGTCTCGGCCGGAAGAAATTCAACATGGACCCTGAAAAGGTAGGATTTATTCATCCCACCTAGGAGGAGGTGGAAGGAATAAATGGGAGGAAAAGCTTCTGCTGGCTACCGGTCCACTTGTAGACCCCCATATCAGAGGACCTACGGCATGGGACTTCGGGGCTGGTTTCCTACCTCACTAAGGCTCCAGTTAGTAGCACCCTCCATTCTCTCCCTGAATAAGGTCTTTTGATATGATCAAGCTGTGTTGCCTCTCCCTATTATGTGTCTGTAGGCCATCCCATTAGATACAACCCAAAACTAAGAGAAGTAAACCAAGCATAGTTTAACACTGCCAGTGTGTCAAGAGAGCAAAATCTCCTTCAGCCCAGCTCCTCTTGCCTGGGAGAGGCTAAGAATTGGTCATAGTGTGATGGAGGAGGATGCAATGAGATGAAGGTGAGAGCTTTTGAAAGTGTATCAGGTTCCTTGGCTCGTTCAGAACAGAAGAGGACAAGCTGCTGCTGTCATTTTGGAAGTAGTTTTGGTAGTACTGGTTGGACTGTACAGTGAATCCAGGTTTTCCACTTTCTGAGACTCTGATCCGTGGGGTTCAGACTCCTCAGGATTCAGCCCTCTGCAGAAAGCTCTCAAATCATCATGATTAAATAGAGAAGATGTAAGAAAGACAGTTTCCTCTTTCTTTGTCCTCACTGGTGGACCATTTGTTTTTGAACTCTGTAAGGAAAACCACAAGCTGCGATTGAACGATTGTTCATCGTCAGCTAACCACCACAGCTAGCATCTTGGGTGGCTGATAGTCTGAGTCACAATTTTTCATGCCTCCTGCTCTGCCCTACTGAGACTCTCAAGATGCCTTCCTTTGTGTCCACACCACAGCCAGAGTGCTTGCCAGTCCCCTGGACATCCCTCTGCCTGTGGGAGCTGTCTTGGAGCAATGATATCAGTACTTACAGCCTGTGTGAGAGCAGGTTTCATTTTGTCTTTCTGTCTGACCTTGGTTTGAGGCCCTGAGGCATCTCTCTCTGTGGTGTTGTGCCAAGCTGTGCAGAAATACTTGAACTAGTTCTAACCTCAAACCAGTTTAGTTTTATTAGTTCAATGCCCATCAGCCTGGTCGAAATGCTATTCCCTGTGTCCATCTTATGCAGACCTGTTTATGGTTTCCCTTTGGCTACATGCCATAGGCTGAGGGGTGCTGCAATGCAAGGAACTTTCTTTGCCCCTCCTTTCTAAGGTTACACTTCATCCATGCAATGCTGATCCTTTTAAATGAGTTCTTATCGCCAAGATCTCAGGGCAAGTTCCTAAGGCCAGAGGAGGTAACCTAGGAATCTGGCTGAAAAAAATCTTCTGGGAGGAACCTGTTGCAATAGGACAGGGGTAATGGTTTTAAGCTGAAAGAGGGTAGATTTAAACTAGATATCAGGAAGAAATTTTTAACAATGAGGATGGTGAGACACTGGCACAGGTTGCCCACAGATGTGGTAGAAGCCCCATCCCTAGAAACATTCCAGATCAGGCTGGACAGGGCTCTGAGCAACCTGATCTAAGAGAAGATGTCCCTGCTCACTGCAGGGGGGTTGGACTAGATGGCCTCTAAAAGCATTTTATGATACTATGAAACATTTTCTTCTGGAAAATGGAGCCCTATCATCACCACAATGCTTTGCAAAATTAAATTGGTCTGGGGAAGAAAAAAAAAAAAAAAAAAAAGGAAAATAGTTTGGAAAAATCTCACAAATGTTTCAATTTCTTCTTTTGAAACTGCTTTTTCTTTGGGGCATTTTAGAAATAGATTCTTATATATTACAAGGCAAAGTGAATTGATTCTGTTGAAGTAGAACATTTTGATGGATCTAAACCAATTTTCATTCCTTTATTGTATTTTGTGAGGAGAATTGCAATGTGGTCTGGAGAGTTGCAATGTTTTTAGATACTGTTAAGAATCTGAACAAAACCTCAATTTTCTGTGACTTTGAAAATCATGAAATTGTCTCTAAAATAGGATGTTGACTCTTTGCACAGCTCAACTCAGGCTCTCTGTATTTCTTCAAAGATATACTCCATCCTTACTGGATGGAGTGGATGGAGCTGAAAAGATTTCCGACTTCTCTGTTCTGTGGCATAGAAGAAAATTTAGGAAAAAAGAACTTTATGTTGTTTCAAGTCCATATTTTTTTCTCATCTACAGTTTTTTTATTATGTCTTCTTTTAAACAAGCATTTTTTTTCTTTAATTCAGAAAAAAAAAAAAACCAAAGCATTTAGGAATGGAACACTAAGATGTTTTGATGGAAAAAATGTTGAAATTAACTATTCTGACTTTGTCTTTTTTTGACTTTTAGCCTACGTTACCTTTTTTTTTGTTTGCTTGAGTTTCTATCCCAGTGAAAAAAATTATTGAAATCTGTGGATAAAATGGAATTGGGACTGACCCACCATGGTGGATGAGGGATGGAATAAGAGTGGGAACATGGCTGTGGTCTCCCATAAAGGAGCTGGGGAGTAACAAAGGAGGTAACATCATCAAAGCCAGGGAAGGCTGATATCAGAGCGTTGGGATCTTCCTTTTTCATCAGATCACAGAGCTGTCTTACTTCACTCTCTTGCTTCTCCTCCCCCAGGGAATCCAGTACCTGATTGATCACCAGATCCTGTCCTCAGACCTGCAGGAGATTGCCAAATTCCTCCACAAGGGTGAAGGCCTGAACAAGACAGCCATTGGAGATTACCTGGGTGGGAGGTGAGCAACCCAGCCCGTAAGAGGGGGTCCTTTAAGAGCCCTGTCCTGTCTGGCCCTTCCCAACTACCCTTTTAGATGACCACTGGCAGACCTCAGTCAGGTGCTGAGACTGAACTTATCTCAGACTACAGTAGGCTGGGTGGGCAGTACGCCCTGGGGGGAGCAGGCCTTTGGAGTGTGACCAAGGCTAGCCATATAGGCTACCTTTCCTCCTGCCTGCAATGGGGTATTCCCAGACAAGAGTGTGCATCTTGGCTTCTTGTTGGTCAAGGGGGATTTGGAGGCTGGGATGGAGCCAGGTGCATGTTGTCACATTGAGGGACATGCAGACTGAGCATGGTCAAAGGGCTCCTACTGACCTTTTCCATTTATCCTCTCACAGGGACCCCACAAACATTCAGATCCTCCAAGCCTTTGTGGCATGTCACCAGTTTGCCAACCTCAACCTGGTGCAGGCACTGAGGTGAGTGAGCTTGCAGGATGCAAGGGATGGAGTAGGACTCAGCCACTGGGTCTCACCACCCAGGGAGGCTTATGAAGCCCTACTGGGCTGAAATGGAGCTTCACAAAGCCCTGCTAATGGAGTTGGCTCCAAGACTGTTGCTCTGTGAGGTGTTAACAGCTTTTCCTTGGGGACCTCTGTCGTGGCCCCTTTATTGCAGTGGCCATGTGCAAAGAAGATGGGCAAAACTAAGTAGGTCACTGTGTAGCTTTAAGGGCTGGGAGGATGGGGCAAGTTATTTTTTTGCACCAGGAAACATGTCTAAAACGACCATTACGTCAGTGACAAAGAGACTCTGCTATAGAGCATTTTGTTTTCATAAAAGTCAGCCTCCTGGCAGGATTCTTTCTCTTGAGGTCCCCTCTGCCTTGCAGAGCACTCATTAGGGAAGACGAGCCCTGACTTCAAGGATGCTTAGCTGTGCTTCCTGCTTTTAGGCTGTTTGAGGCTGATGAGCCCAGGCAATTTCTAGAGAGAGAAGCAGAGCTCCTGCTTCATGCACTGTGTTGTCTCCCCAGTGCGACGGGATGACTTCTTTTCACGGTGTCCCACGGGTTGAGAGAAGGGATAAATGTCCCTTGTACCCAGTCTGACTAACTCTCTGGCCTGCTGCTCCTGATAGACAGTTCCTATGGAGCTTCCGGCTGCCTGGGGAAGCACAGAAGATTGACCGAATGATGGAGGCCTTTGCCAACTGGTACTGCAAGTGTAACCCAGGAGTATTCCAGTCCACAGGTAGTTATGGGAAGAAGAAGGTCTGAAACACTGAGTTCCACTGCTGGAGAGAGGAGTCTTCCTTTTCCATTCACAAAGCACAGAGGGCATCACTTGGAAGTGTGGGTATTTCCCCTTAAGCTGAAGGAGGCAGTTCTTGTGAAGCTTTTCAATAGGCTGGGGGTTTTCAGTCCTCCTTTTTGCTACTCTGCTCCAGGCCACCCCCATGGGCAATAGACTTAAGGTGCTCACAGCTCTGCAGGAGGGCGGCAGGGATGGTACTGACAGACACGGGTCTGTAGAAACTTTCCTGCTGGCAGAGCCATTTTTTGGACCAGATCTACCCAACTTACCCCATTACCCTGAAGGGATAAAATCACCTTGTCCTGGTTTAATGTCTGCTGGCAACTAAGCACCATGCAGCTGCTCACCCACTGCTACCCCATACACGCCCCACCTGTGGGATGGGAAAGAAAATGAGGAGAAAAAAGGTGAAACCCCGCGGGTTGAGAGAAGGACAGTTTAATAGAACACAGAGAGAAGAAACAACAGTAATAATGATAATAGTAATGAAATAGTATATAAAGCAAGAGAGAGAAACCACGAGGTTCTACCAATACCCTGATGTGCTTTCCCTGCTCTGGCCACAGCTGAAATCAGGAGCCCCTTCCTGGGGACGGCCCTTCCTTTATATAGTGGGCATGACATCAGTATGATATAGAATATCCCACTGGCTGCTTTGGATGTTTATCCCAGCTGTGGCCCCTCCCAGCTGCTTGTGAAAATTAAACCCATCCTAGCTGAACCCAGGGCACACCTCCATCACAGGAGATCAACTCTGTCCTCCTTTCTCCTTACAGAGCAGATAGCTCCTCTTTGCTCCTACAGCTGACAGGATGACACTTTTCTCTGCTGACTGGAAACCAAACCACCTGTTAGGATGTGGATTGATCTAAGACAAGTGCCACCCATCCTTGTTTTCTTTCTCATTGCCAGATACCTGTTATATACTCTCCTTCTCTATCATCATGCTGAACACCAGCCTGCACAACCCCAATGTGAAAGACAAACCCCCACTTGAAAGGTTTGTATCCATCAACAGAGGCATTGACAATGGAGGGGACCTGCCAGAAGAGCTCTTAAAGGTAAGACCTCCCATGTTTTCATCAGTCCCTCTTTCCTCTCTGGCTTGGGGTTCACTAAGAAGCAGAGATCCACGGGTCTTGGTGTAATACAGGCCTGCTGACCTTCTGCCAGATAAGGGGAAGGACTGCATAAGGAAAGAGTGCAGCGTGTACAAAGCTGGAAAACATGGAAACAGTTACTGTAACTGTGTGAGAGAGTAAGACGTGAGCTGCAAGTGTCTGTGTGTCATGTAGGTATGAGGCAGTGTGGATGGGGCACCCACTTCTGTGGGAAGTAGCTGGGCACCTGACTTTCTGGCCAGCTTTGAAAGTCCTAGTCCACAAGGGGACTGTTTGTTTCTTGTGTCTCTGTGTACACAAGACAATGTTCACATTATGAATCCATTTCCCTTGCTCATATCTAAATATCTCAGTTGGCTCCAGCGCTCACATCAATCAGGACACTGGTGCCTGATGCCTCTTATATACCAGGATATATCTTTGAGTAGGACCAACAAGCCCCGAATGAGTGTCAGGGTCCCTTCCAGCACCTTATAAAGCTCTCAGCAGGTCCATGGTCTCTCTGATCCCAGAGGATGAAGATGCAGAGCAGGGGAGATGGAGACAGAGGACACATCTGTTAGCAAAGCTAGAGCTACCATTGTCCCAAAGGCTCAGAAGGCATGGGACCTGCCTTATGAGGCAAGGTAGAGGTGGGCAGCCTACCTACGTATGTCTAGCTCCACTCAACCAACCTGGGGATAATAACTTGTGTCTTGCGTCAAAGAGGCTGCCTACATCCCACACTTGGCTTTGCTGAGCAGCATCCCCTCAGGATAAAGGCTTTATGTTTTTTTCCGGAGTGTCCTTTCTGTCAGGCAATTTGAGGAGAAGTTGCAGGAGTTTGTAGTTTGTTTTTTTGGTTTGGTTTTTTTTTTTTTCCCCAATTGGGATGGATGTAATGAATGATGGCAAATCCAATGATGTGAGCAACATTTTTGTATCCCTTGAAAGCTTGTAACCTGCCTCCCTGTCACTCCACTGTTATGAAGGTCACTCTTTGTGTTCCTCAGTGCAAAAGCCTTGATTCTATGAAATGTGCCTCCTTGTGGCCACGTAGATGTGTGTGATGGTCTCTGCTGAGTTCTCAGCAGAGCGTTTGGCACCAGCAACCCAGGGCCTAAATGGGGCTGCAGTCTCTGCCGTGTCGTGTTCTCCCCCAGTACCTTAGTACTATGCACAGGGGCAGTCGTGGGACGTGCTGGCTTTGGTCACTGCAGCCTCTCTTGATAAGGGTGCACACTTTTGTGTCTGTGACTTTCCAAATAGGGTCATTTTTTGACATGGGATGCAGAAAAGAGCTGCTGATCCCCCATGAGACCCTGACTCAGGGCTGTTATACCCCCAGTGCTCACTGCCCACTCCCCTCCCCATTCAACCCCCTGGCCCTGTGGAAAGAGAATGACCAACCAGATGGACCAAGGAATGTTGCATACAAGCTCTGTCAGAAATCTTTATTATTTCTTTTTCTTTCCCTCTCTCTTTTCCCCCACCAATGGTCTGGGGCAGAATCTGTTTGAGAGCATAAAGAACGAGCCATTCTCCATACCAGAGGATGATGGGAGCGACCTCACACATACTTTCTTTAACCCTAACCATGAGGGCTGGCTTCTGAAACTAGGTAAGGGGAAGGATTCTCCTAGCTGCACTGAAATACACTCCAGCCTGCCTCCCACCACAAATCTCCCCCAGAAACCCACCAGCATCTCGCTTTCCTTCTCTCCTGCAGTCTACTGCAGCGGAGTGAGGCTGACATCTGCTGTTTGAAACCAGCCTCTGGCTGTCCTCCCAGCTCCTGCAGGCTGTCTGCTCAAAAAGGGACTCAAAAAGATATCCCTCACCCTTTCCCATTTCCAGCCAAATCATCTTGCTGTGTGTGTGTCCACTGCACAGCACCACACCGGCAGTGAGCACCACAGTTGCCTCCTTGGAGCTCATCTACAAGGAGAGCTGGGAGGGAATGCCTGTGTGTGCATGTCTGGAGCTGGAGGGGGGAAAGGTTAGTGAGAAGGACAGCAAAATATGTGGCTAATGGCTTTTGAATCTCACTGGTTTTAGGAGGACGTGTGAAAACCTGGAAACGCCGTTGGTTCATTCTGACTGATAACTGCCTGTACTACTTTGAATTTACTACGGTAAAGGTTTCATTCTTGGCTGGGAAATGGTGTCTGGAGTAGTTATGAGTTGCTGAGGGACCAGGGAAGAGCAGAGGGTAGGGGAGCAACTCTTCCCTCCTACCTTATGCTCCTAGACTGAACTCAGACCTTCCTTCTCTCCTATGCTGTTTCCTCGCCTCTGGTCTCGAGGAGGAGAGAGGCTGCACGCTGCAGCTATTGCTGTAACCTCTGGCTAACTAAGATCCCCCTCGTGTAAATGGAGAGGGTCCCCCCAGGCATACATTGCCCTCGTCACCCCCACAAAAGCATATGTTTGGGGAAATCAGCGAGGCTTTAGATAGTAATGAGCATGTTTGGTGTTAATTCATGTTTCCTTGCCTTCAGGACAAAGAACCTCTGGGCATTATCCCCCTGGAGAACCTATCAGTCCGGAAGGTGGATGATCCCAAAAAGCCAGTAAGTCTCCCTTGCTTAGCACTCTGCCAACAGAGGCCTTCAGATGATCAGAGGGAAGAGAGGATACACAGCCCCTACTCTTACCATACTCTTCGGAGGGAAGGTGCCATTCCAAAGTACTGGTACCTAAACACGGTTGTATTTTATCAGGGAAGATCTGTGTGGATGGAGAGCTGTCTTTGGCTGGCTGTAGTGTGTATTTTCATGTGTGTGTGCATATGTAAGGGTGCAAAGATGAGTGCACACAGCTGACTGCCTATTAATTTTTCACCAGGAGATGTGATCCCTAGGATTCTCCACACTGAGTTACGACACATGTAAACCAGACAGTGCTGTTGGTGTTGGGAAACTTAGAAAGTTACCCTCTTTGGGCATCTTTTGGGGATACCCACTCTTTGTTGTGTCGTGACTATGGGAGAAGTGCTTTCTATCTGTGTGGCAGCAGACAGAAAAGGGGATGTTGCATCTACTTAAAAGGGGGAAGAGATCTTCATGAGTGGAGCAGAGTGATAGATTCCAGGTATTTTCTGATAACTGCTGATGCTCCAGCTCTCCATAAAGCCTGTTTTAGTGCTATGTCCTTTACAGGAAGGGTGCATTTACCTAAGGGGAGTGGCCTGGAGATTTAACTTATAAGGAGATTCTTGGGGTGGGGAAGGAAAGGCTCTGTTGCATTTCAGAAACAGAATGCTCCCCTCCTCTTAGGAAGCTCTCTGACCCTTTCACCCACGGTTGAAGGCAGAATAGTATCCTTGGCCCACCTCTACTGCTCTGTTTTATTCCCTTTCTTACAGAACTGCTTTGAGCTCTTCCATCCCAACTGCAAAGGGCAGAAGATCAAAGCCTGCAAAACAGATGGGGATGGAAAGGTGGTTGAAGGCAAGCATCAGTCCTACAGGATCTCAGCAGCCACACCCGCAGAACGTGATGAGTGGATTGAGGCAATACGGTGAGAAGACCAGAACTGGAGGCCTGGACCTGCCTCTGTTCAGCTCCAGGGACAAAGGGCCATGCTCTTTATTTAGCTGTCAGAACTTGACAAGGGGGTGGGAAGAAATGTTTGCAGTCTAGCAAATGTAGCACTTTGACTTCAGAGAGTTTCAAGGTCCCTTCTGGAGAATCTCTAGCCACAGCTAAATTCTCTGCTGTGGGTCTGCAGATCTCCAGCACTACAATTTGATGAGTGGTTGAAAAGTTCAGGCAGATTGCCTGTGCTGCTCTCCAGCATTAAATCTCTTACTTTTGCTCCCTTTTCGTCTTATTTCCAGGACCAGCATCACACAGGATCCTTTCTATGATCTGGTCTCTGCCCGTAAGAAAAAGATTGCCAGTAAAAACTGAGCCCTGACCTGGTGACTGGCAACAGGAAGATGTAGTAGTTGGACAACTTCCCTCCCATCCTGGGCTCTTCCACTGAAGAAATTTGGGAGCATTGGTTCCCTCTGCCTCCCACTTGGCAGGAAGATGACTGACAGGACAACTTGCCAGATTTGCCTCTTCCATTTCCAAAGTGAAGGCAGAGGCACAGGGTGCGATGCACTGAGGACGGGCAGAGTGGTGGACATGGTGCTTCTCCTGTCTGAATGGGAGGGCTCAACAGCAACAGGCCTCTGGGTTCTCTCATATGGCCCCAGGAAAGTAGAACAGCATCTGAGAGGAGACAAGAATGTCTTCAGCCCCTCCCACCATCAAACCAGGCCTGGATATTTTTCTGTGAGGAACCATGTAGCTGCTCTTGAAGCAGCCAAGCACAGTCCAGAGTCCAGTCAATTGCAGAGCAGAAAAGCCCCTGTGGTTTCTTTTCCACAAACAGAGGTGTAGTGGCTGTGGAAAAGGGCCCACAGAGATTTAAGACCTCACTATGAAACTGGAGGCCAAGGGAAGAAGCCTTCTGTTTGGAAAAGAGTCCTCTCTACCTTTCCTTCAGCTGTGGGACTGTAATCCTGGGAAGTCCCTGCTCTGCAACTAACTCAGAGGTTTTATAAAGTTAAAGATGTTGGATTGGGAGATAAGGGAGAGAGGTTGTGGGACCCAGAAAGCAGCTCTGGGTCTTTTGTGTCTCTGTTTTGAGACTCGGGGACCACCCCAGGTCTCCTTAGGGAAGAAACCCAAACACTAGCTCTCCTCCTGGCTGATGGCTCCCCAACAAACATCATCATTTCCTTATACAACTCCAGAAGCCTGGGCTTTGTATCTGAAAGTCCTGCAGCCAGAAGGCATGAAACAATGGAGGTGGATACAAAACACATACAGAGGCATTCCTCTCTTCACACAATGGTTTCAGCTGGAGTCTGGGGTTTTTTGGTTTGGTTTTTTTTTTGTCTGTTGTGTGAAGAAAGAAATAAAAGTGCTTGAAACAAGCCCAAAACTCAGGGTAACATGTTAGTGATAAAGGCAGAGGATGCACGATAAGAGCATCGCTTTCCTTTGCCTAGCAAAGCAGCCTGCGCAGCACTGCAGCTCTGCACTGCACCCGAAACGCTGGCAGGCTCAGCGTGGGGCACAGGCAGTGACTGGGCAGCGTGGGAGGAAGGAGTGGTCCCAGGGGACAAGAGGAAAGGTGCAGGGAGCTGGAACACTGCAAACTGGGAACAGCACGGAGGTAGAGACTTGCCAGACACAATTACACCTGCAGGGTTAAAGGAGGTGATAAGCTACTGCTATTTCATGTGCTACCTTTTGGGTGTCTCTCTCACCAGTAAACACTGGTGCTGTCTCGGGTCTCTTGCCTTTTTTTCTTCCTGCAGAGGTCTCTATTTACCAGGCAATCTGCAGCAGGGTCAGCACAGCCCTGTTATTCATTCTAGTTATTTTTGCCCAAGCCACAGGAACGTTGAATTAATTTCAAGAGGCAGGGAATGTATCTTGGAGTTGAAGCATGCACTCGCCCCGGAGAAGAAAAGTGAAGGTTTTCTTCTGCTTGCGCCTGCAAATGTCTCCTGCGTTGAATCCCTTTGTCACTGATGTGATAGAGTGAGTTTGCTGCCTGCTGCTCTAGAGCACGAGTTCATACGCATTCAGTCTTGCTTTGGGTTCAGTGCAGGGAGGAAGGGTCATGTCCAGAGGTGGGAAAAGTCAGAATATGGCCTCTTGGCAACATCACCAAGATGTGTAAAATATAAACATGCACGTGGTTGGTGACAGATGCCCCCGAGCCTAGGATCTGGGTGAGAAAAGTCATTTCTCACAGCCAGTCATTTATTTTCATAATAAATGTCCATCTATTTTCATAAAAGGTCTGGGAGGAAAATACCACAGCTGTGTGGAAGTGGTACTTCACCACATCCATCCTCCTCCTTGCTTCTTCCCTTCCTCATATCCCCTATTTATCAGCTCCTTTTTGGAAGACTAATGCATTTTAAAAAGGCATTCTAGAAATCGTTTTCAGCAACAGAGACGGAGCAGCTGTGAGGAGAGCCAGCAGTCTCATTCAGTTCAGCTTATGTATCTAGCAAAGGGTAGAGAAAATCTCTGGGAAGTGGTGGTGAGAGGCAGTGTACAAATGGAGACAGACTGGACTGAATTATGGATTCAGAGCTGATCAAAGGGCATGAGCTGAACTTGTCTTTATCCAGAGGGTGAATGCCCTTGGTGATAGGAGCTCACGAGC
The DNA here is from genome assembly GCA_024605025.1 of Megaceryle maxima. Lineage (NCBI taxonomy): Eukaryota > Metazoa > Chordata > Aves > Coraciiformes > Cerylidae > Megaceryle > Megaceryle maxima. The sequence continues at coordinate 55,953 of JANHGN010021474.1, read as the reverse complement.
AAAGGGATGCCTGTGGGAAGGCAAGACTCTGAAAGTGAATTAGCCAAGAGTGGTGTTCAGCAGGGGGATAGGAGCACCCATTTGAGGTACTGTCCATTCCTGGCAGGCCCGAAGCTGCTCAGCTGTGTGTCACTCACCCTTTGGCACAAAGGGAAAATCAAGCAGCTCTTTTCTGTTAGCTGAACAGGGTTATCTGGAGTGGGACTGCCAGCCTTTTCACTCTCTCTGTGATACACAGTGGGAGCTCCCACAGCTCATTCCTCCACAGCAGTACAGGGGTTGCCACCAAGAGGGCTTGACAGGTTTTCCAGCTTGTACTGTAAACCTTAAGGAACAGGAGGCTAGTAGAAGGGCCTCAGAGGGATGGGAGCCAGTCTTCATGCCCCACCCTGAGACTGGTCATTTGTATGGAAAGAAGCACAGCCCTGCTGCATTGGAGCTGGTGTGAATGGTGCAGTCAGATCTGTGGGTCCAACAGGAGCAGGCACTCCTGTCTCCCATCCCTCATGTTCAGTGGCTGAGAAGCAGCTCCTTACTTGAAGGTGGGGGACCCATTGCAGTATTTCCTCCCCCTTAAAACTTTCTTTGAATACGCATTTCACACAAAGTCCAAAGCACAAAACTAGAATGCAGGACAGCTCTCAAAGCCACCGTGGCCTCTCAAATACCTTGTTCTGTCTCACTTCTACCTCCATCCTCACACAGAGCCCATCTGGGGGGCTAGAGGGAGCCCAGGCAGACTCTGGTTGTGACCTGACCAGAGTTTCTTGGACTGTCACTGCTGTCACATCTGCAGTAGCTCTGCTCTAAGTGCCTGCAGCAGTCTCATCTTGCCATGCTATTTCTGATTCTGCTGCCTCCCTGCAATGAAGATGAATGTGGCCTGTCCCAGGCTGTCACATGCCACACAGTGTGTGAGACTGTATAAAGTCATCAGTTTGCTCCTCAAGTCTGATGCCACTGGGCTAACTGCAAGCAGGCTGTGTATGGTGAGACAGAATGGACTACAAGGAAAGAGTCAGGGAGGGTGGAGGAGTCTGAGTGTTGTGCAGGTTAGTTGATGAAGAAGGGCTTGCAGTGACAAGAACAAGGCTTTCACCTCAGCTCCAGGGGCAGAGGCAGCACAAATGTCAGGAATAAACATGGTATGACATCCACTGAACAGCCCATAACCTTTACCTCAGCCACTGTGTCATGCCACCAAGGGGCACTCCATGTTGCAGCAGCTCTCCTCTTCCCGTGAGGCTGAAGAGTAGTGTCACTAGACATTCCAGCTCAACACCACAGGGAGAGAGTGGAGATGGTGCAAGGTGGCCATCACCTCTGGGCTTTCAAGGGCACAGCTCAGCATGTCTTTGCTCCTCTACCTTGCTAAGTGGGATTGCATGTCCTTTTCTGCATGGTAAGTACAAACACAGGCATAGATGTGTGTGTCTGTGCTGTGGCCTTCAAACACAACCATACCCAAGCATATCTGTGCACACACAGTCCACATACATCCCAACCCAAGAAAGACCTACAGTAGAGACCTATTCTGCTGCCTCTAACTGATGGATGATAGCAAGGTTCCTGGGGTTGGCTGAAGAGGTGGTGATTTGTGCAATTAATGTCTAATCAGTTCTATGAATATTTATTGCTAGTCAGCAAGCTCCTGAGTGACAGTGAAGACCCATCTGATTAGAATCATATTCACAGGTAAACCAGAGCCTCCTTTAGGGTTCACAGACCTTTTACTGGGGCAAAAGGCTCAAAAGATATAACCATCCTGCTGCATGTGGGAGGCACTTGTGCACTACAAACATGGAATATGACATTAAATGCCTTTTTTGTGTGTGTGTGTGTGTGTGGGGATAAAACTGAGTTTTTAAAGTTGACTTGTTGGGGAGGGACACCTTGAAATAGTCTGAGACATTAATGGACAAACTCATGACTGCATTGCAGCTGACTTTTGTGTGTGTGTGTGTGTGTGTGTGTGTGTGCATGCTCTCATTTATCTTCTATTGCAGTGTGGAAACAAAATAGAAGGAAGAAATATAAACTCTTGTAACCATTTGAAGAGTCATATAGCAGTCACAGATGTCTTGGACCTTGTAACTGACCCTTCCTCCAACATAGCATAAAGAGTGCAGAAAGCTAGTATTTTGTTTCAAGAAATACTGTTTTGGGGACTTCCTGTCATCATCAGACATTTGTCACTTCTCAACTTTACCCAAATTATGGTCCTTTCTAGAATCCCCCTCTCCCCCTGCTCTCATCCTTTCACGTCACCTCTGTCTCTGGGTTCTCTTTCCCATGGTGCCTTCTGCCCTCTGGGCTTTGCTCATCCTTCTCCATAAAGTTGCTGCTGTCCTCTCACCTTTAACAACTCCTCCTCTCCCTTTTTCCTGATGAAGGATGCTACCTCTCCTTCCCTCCTGATCCCTGGACAGACTCAGTCTGCCTTGGCAGAGCTCTGGGAAACCCCCTTATTATCAGTGGAAAGTGAGTTGCTAAAACTGAGCCAAACTCTTCAGCTCCTGCTGCTCACCTGCAGCTTGGCTTTGTGCTGGAGGCACTGCCAAAAGCCTGTTATTACCTAAATGAAAAAGATACACAGCCCTCCCTGAGAAGGAAGAGACACAGATAACAGTGATTTGCCTGTTGCCTGCTGCCTTCTGACTGGGAAAAACACTCCCAATTGCAGCAGGGCTTCCAGGACTAGCCCTCTGTGGAGGGAGACGGACAGAGACAGCTCTGCACATTTTTACTTTCTGCATGGAAAGGATCCTGGGGCTTTTGGTGACAGGGTGAGAGACGATCCTCTGAATTTGCACCACAGATACTCCCTTCCTCTCATGTGAGGATGCTTGGCCTTGAGCTGATATCAGACTGGGAAAATAGAAAAGTGGGAGCCAACAATAGATCCAGAATAAATAAGGTGTCAAGGGAGGGATGAGAGGGTTGGCAAGCCTGAAATCATGATCACATGTACCAAGGGCCATGTGGTACAGAGCTCTGGTTTCTCTGCTGCAGCCCTCAGCTTTCCTGGTCTGCTGCACCGCTGTCCTCTGGAACAGTGATCTCAATATCCAGGAGCTACTGGGCTGCTTGGCCTTCAGAGGACATTCAGCAGGAGAAATTGTGCTTGACAAAGAAGCTAGAGGGACTTCAAGGGAGGCAGTGGAAGGGTGAGGGAGAAGCAAGCAGCTCAGAGCCTCCTGCTGTGGGAAGAAGTACACCCAGAGGTTCCTGGAAATGCCAGCTGGCCCTAAACCCCAGACATGCACAGCTTCACCTCTCCCAGCTTGGTGTCCCTACCTTTACTCTCACACAGTTAAAATTCATGTGACAGTGGACAACACATTACTATACGTAGACAACCAATAGACAACCATTAATGAGTGTCCTTCTCCTGGGACCTTATTTAATATCTTCATTAATGATATAGAAAGTGGGACCAAGTAGTCTCAGCAAGTTTGCAGGTGACACCACGCTGAGTGGTGTAGTTGACACACTAGTGGGAAGGGATGACATCCAGATGGAACTTGACAAGCTTGAGAGGTGGGCCCATGTGAACCTCACAAAGTTCAGTAAGGTCATGTGAAAGACCCTGTATCTGGTTCACAGAAATCCCTAATAACAGTACAGATTGGATGAACTGACTGACAGCCAGCATTGCTGTCACACAGCATGGGAGAAGAGACAGGGAATAAAATAAGTGCAAGAAAGAACTGGGGGTACAGGTGGGTGAAAAGACATGAACCAGCAATGTTCACTTGCAGCCCCCCCAAAAAAACCAACTGTATCCTGAGTGTGTAGACTAGATGATCCTTCAAGGGCCCTTCTAACCCAAACCATTCTGTGATTCTATGTACACATGCACATACACACACGTTCCTTTTCACCTACAGTACCTTCTTGGACCCATTTACCATTTGACCACATCTCATCTTTTCCAGGCTAGACCAGAATATCACCACTTCCCCAAACATAAGACTGGACTTTAAAATAAATAAATCAATCAATCAGAAGATTGAGTGTCCAGTGGACCTTTGCCTAGTTATATTTTTAAAGATATCTTGTCTCTCTAGAGAAAAAGAAGCTTGCTTTCCTCTTTCCTTTCCATATTTGGTATGAGAATTGATACTGTCTTTTTATTCCTGACTCCAGGTGATGAGGCATTAAGGAAATTAAGTAGTATCATGATGCTTAGGACTAAATGCTGAGAATCTGCACCATTTCCATGCACTCTCTCTTTTCATCAGACATCTCTACTCCTGCTGCAAGACATGCTCTTACACTCACATCTTCTCCTAAATGCTTGCCCTCCTGTGCTCCCCAGGACCTGACCCAAACTTTTATGCACCACGTGCAGCTCTGCTTAGTCCTTTGCAAGCATACAAAGAAAATACTTTGATGGTTATTTTGTTTGTTTTAAGGTAAGGCCAATGTTGATCTTGCCACAGGGCAAGATGCAGAGTTTCTTCCTAGCTTTCCCACAAACACCCCTATCTATGATTCCCAGCTTTGCTACAGACTCCATGACACATCCTCATACCTTTTTACCCAAACTCATCAAGGAAGCAGATGCTGCACATACCTGGAGGAAAATCAAGAATTCAGAAAGCATTCAGCACGCTGCTAAAAGATCCCATGTCACTCTGATTAGGAAAGAGCAAGGCTACCATTTTCTGTTATAATAGAACAAGGGATAATGGTTTTAAACTAAAAGAGGGTAGATTTAGACTAAATATAAAGAAGAAATTTTCACAGTGAGGATGGGGAGACACTGGCACAGGTTGCCCAGAGAGGTTCCCATCCCTGGAAACATTGCAGGTCAGGTTGGACAGGGCTCTGAGCAACCTGATCTAGTGGAAGATGTCTCTGCTCACTGCAGGGAGGTTGGACTAGATGGCCTTTAAAGGTCTTTCCAAGCCAAACCATTCTATGATTCTACAATTTTCATGTCACATCCCAGCCCATTGCTCAACCCACTTCTGAAAAACCTCCAGCCTTTTAGCTGTGGGATACTACCAGCTACACTCTTATGCTCTGAGCAAGTCTCCCCCTTCCAGATCCAGGCTTGCTGGCCTGAGCAGCCAACATTCAGAGCTGCAGGTGAAATCATGGGGCTCTGGTAACCCTAAACAAACCCCCAGAGTCTTTGCTGTGAGGGAGGAAGGAGAAGAAAAGACTCTGTCCTCTAGGCAGGTTTGGGAGCTGCTACGTATTTCCTCTCCCATCCCCAGAGCAGGCAGGCTGCTCCTGTTAGCTGGGACTTGCTAAGAGATTGAAAACCTGTTGCTGTGAATTTCAGAGATGCCTGGCAGGAGCAGCTGGAGCAATGAAGGGTTCAATGGATTAAACTCACCATAGTAAAGCCATAATGGGATTTTACATGCTGATACTGAAACCAGCTCAGCAACTCGCCTCAGCAGGTGGGCTTTCAATACTTCCTTCCTGCTCCAATCCCTCTCCCCCTGCCTGCACTGTGTGTCTTGTGCACTGTGCACTAAGACTTTGGAAGAACCTCTGTCTGTAAAGAAGGAAGGGGGGGCCTTTATCCCTTGGGCCCATCCAAGGCTTGTTGGCATCTTCCTGGGTCTGCTGGGAGCCCAGAATGGAAAGGAGGAGGAATATGGGCAAGATTAGGACTGCAAGATTAGCAGGGAAAGATAGATGAAGGAAAAGTGAGAAGGCAGGCAGATCCATGGAGAGAGGAACGAGGGCAGCCTGGGATCACATTTATTTCGTGGTGTTATGTGGACTCCTCTTTGCCCAATCATTTTAGCCTGAACATCTGTTGGCCACTCATCAGAGCACAGACTATGAGGCAGAAGGAAACCACCTCCTTATCAGGAGAGTTTTGACTGTCAAGGGGAACTAGGGCCTAACAGCCCCTTCAGAAATTCTTAAAGGCAGGAAGGATTTGTCACACCCTTACTTTTTGAGCACCTGAAGGCCAAGCCTTCACATTGAATTAGAAGGCAAGGAACTCCCCTTTGAAGAGCTGAGCCTCAGACCTCTCAGCATTGCTGGGGGTTAGCTATTTCACCTTTACCTTTTCCTTATGTTGCGTCTATAAAATAGGCCTGGAGTAACCCTTTCACTTCTCCCCAGCTTGTCTCAGCTACTGAGCTGCACTGGGAATAACCCTAACACACACAACTAAGAGAGTGGACTACAGACTCACTGGCATCTTCTTCACCATTTGATTCACTTTCTGGAGAATCTGACTCCTACTCACATGTATTTTTGCTTCCTATTTACTTCCCTCTTGCTTTTCCACTTCTCTAAGGTTTTGCCCACTCCTCCTTTCTGTGATTACTCATTACACAGTGGAACTGTGCTTGGTTGGATTCTGGCCAGCATGGCTTCTCCTTCACTGCAAGGAGAAGGTAGGTAGGGAGAATAGGAGGAAGCTGCCAGGATGCTCCTGGGGAACCCCCCTGCCACATTGGTTTACTTTGTCTGCCATCACAATGCACACCCCAGAACCCCATCCAAACACAGGGCTTGCCCATTGGGACAGAGTTGGCATTAGCCTCCCTCCCTCTGCAGCCCCCTCAACTCAAAGTATAATCCTGGGTAGAAGTGAAAGAGACGAGAGTTAAAATAAGGAAAGATTTTTCAGTGTCAATAATTTAGTAATTTGGAGCATTTAGAGTGGCCATCTCTGACACAGTGGGCATTAGCACAAGGAAGGTGCAAGACATTTCTGTGCACACTGCTAACTTTAGCCCAGAGGAAGCCAGGAAGGTACCCGAAGGCTTGCTCTTCACCTGTGAGTAAGCTTGCAAGGAAAACCACACTGCTTGGGTCACTGACAACTTGACTGGCCAGAGCCCCAGGGGCAGTGCTCCCTAGCTGGCTGCATGGCAAGAGCATCTATCTCCAGTGCTGGCAGTATGGCAGTCAGCCACCTGGAGAAAAGATGGATTAAATCATAACACAGCCAAGGAAAACCTGGGAGGGAGATAGAGTCCAACTCTGTCAGGCCAGGCTGTGGCTACTTAGCAGTAGAAAGACAAAACTCACTGGTGCCTTTTCTTTGACACTCTGGAGGGTGAGATCTGGGTATGGATAGGTGGGGGTGAAACCTATGGTCACTATGAGCAGGAGAGCGATGGGGCATCCTACTTACCCCTTTATTAGCCTTCCCTCCCAGCATCCAAATCAGACATCAGTTGTCACCACTGCTGTGCCAAAAAACTCACCCTACTACAAAGGGAGAGCAGAGCTGGTACACCACGTGTGGTGGTCTTGCATCTGCTCAGTGAAGAAAGGCAGGTGATTCCCTTCCTTTCACTATCTCCCCACAGAAGGTGTTTAAGGGCTGGGAAACAGCAGTACCTCATTTGCCAGTGCTCTGCCACAGAGCAGAGAGGCAAGTCATACCAGACTGAAGATGGTACTGCCACCAGAACGGGCTGGAAAGACAACCCACAGGGCTCCAGCCAGCAGCCAGCCACCTCCACCTCACTCCACAGGGCAGTCTGTTGGCCCTAATTTGTCCTCTGCTCTGGGCTCTGTGTGCCAGGATGAGATGCATCAGGAAAGGTACCTTTTTGCTAAATCTTGAAGCTGACACTTTTAATATCAATTAGTGTTGCTACTCTGCCAGAGAGCATTAGCTGAGATACATGAACGGTTCTCTTCCTGATCCCTAGCCCCAGTCCCTATCATCCCTCCTTTTGTCTCCTCAGCCCAGCCTAACTGCTCTTCCCAGTACCAACAACACTGGTTATCTCAGTTCAGCCCATCTGTCATTGCCATCTTTCACTCTGCTTCTTTTCAAGGAATTTTATATCTTGAGGAAAGTGTCTTTCCACACAATGCACGTGGACCCACACACAGACACATCCCTAGCAAAGGGGAGAAGGCAAGACTTACTTTCTTCTGCCTCCAAGAAACAGATATGAAGCACTAAACAGAGCAAAGAAATGGGAAAGTTTGAAATAGATTTTGGCGTTCTCTCTTGGCTGCATTGCAGGGGTCAGCAGAATCCTCTGCCAAGATTTGGTTTTGAGGCACTGTGCAAATAAGTTGTCAAAACCATCCTTGTCATCCCTTCTCTGTCTTGGACTACTGAGCATCCAAAACCAGGATGGTTGGTGCTCTTCTGCAGAGGATGAGCAGAGGTGAAGAGTGAGTAGGATTTCTCTGGAATGTCTGTGACCAGGTTAGAAGACAGAGCTGGCCTTCTATTCATTTGTCAGTTTGCCACAGACTCAACATGCTAATTGCCAAACCCAAATGGCCTGAAGCAGCTTATACTCAGACAGCAAAGCTCTACTCTCTTCTACCCAAACAAGAGGCCATATAATGACCCTTGGTGTTGGCTGCCCCTCAAACCAGGCATGAGCTTCATATAGCAGAGGTCTGATTTGCACAGGCCACGGACATGCTCGGGAGTGGGCTAACTGCAGTGCTCAGACTGTCCTGGATGTGTTCTGTACGGATGTAGTCCCAAAGGGCTATGTCCACAGACCTTCAGATTCTTCTAGGCATTGAAGAGTCTTTGGGAAAGGGAAAGTGAAGGACATGGAAGAGAAGTGCTTTGTGTGAAGGACTTTCTAGAGACATTATTTTAAATGACGCAGGCAAAGAACTAGAATGATTTTTGGGAGCAGTGCCATTTGCTCTTCTCTGTTTGACTGGGCAGCTTTCAAACATCAGAGACAGAAGGAAGATTCTATCAGGATTCCTATTTTGGCCGGGTGATCATAAGCAGCAACGTATGTGTGTAACCAAGAAATGTCAAAGGCTGCTACAAACCCATACACCTCCACCCACAGTCATGTTGATCTACCTCCTAGTCTTAATATCAAGATCCATCTTTTTTTCACCCCTTCTACCCACAGAGATTTAGAGAAAAGGAAAAAACCATGCAATAGTTACCCCACCACACGTAGCAAGCCAAGACCAGCACAGTATACTACAACCATCATGTTACCTTAGTAGATAAGTATTGGGGAACATGTTTCTGGGCATGTGCTTAATGATGTAGAAAGAATATGGGGGAGTACAATATGGTGTACTTACATTTGTTTGAGTTCATAAAAAAATAAATACCCACCTGTCAGCAGTAGAGCAAGTAGAAATGTGTTTCTGGTCACTCCGTAATACTGAAAGTTTTCTCTCCTCTCTTCTTTTCAGGTGATACTGTCCTCATGAGATGGGTAAAAGTGGCAAATACATATTTGTTATAGCTGGAAAGAAAGATAAACGTCAATTGTGAGGGAGCAACAAGATCAGAACTTCTCCTTAAAAAAAAAAAAAAAAAAAAAAAGGATGAATCAGGAGCCAAGAGCAACATAAGCAAGGACAAGGCAGTGACCCTGCAGTCTAGAGCAAGATACCACACGTACCTGAGCCAGGTAGTGATAGCAATGGCATCTGTTAACAAGATGATAAACCAGATCTCAGGGCCATCTAGAAACAGTGCAATTACTACACATCAGAAATAGGTGCCTTGAGCTGGACTTAAATAGACTTATGGGGCCAGGGGCAGAGGATGTGTGGGTGGAAGCCCTGGCTGAGACTGATCAGGGCAATCAAGGCTCATTAGTGCACTCAGAGACCTGACACTGCTTAATACCCCTGAACGTCGTGCTCTGAGTGTGGTGGCTGCTGCAGTTGTGACTGGGATAGAGACAGGGGGGAATACAAGGAGAGTGATCATAGAGTTACATTCTAGAGTGGGTTTATGATGATGAAGTGTGTATATGTACAATCTATCAGCATACTAGTATGAAGCTGTATAGCTGCTGGATCCAAAGAAGACAAAAATGTGGCTGACAGAGCTTATTCTATTTTCTCACCAAGTAAACTGATCTGGCCTTGAAAGTATGGGTGAGAAATTTTTACCTTTACTTTTGTGCTCACTTTAGGTAAACTAACGATGGGAACATCCTTTCAGAAAGATAAGCCTTAGCCTGAAGTTTGTTTAATTTCTTGGTCTCTGAAGTGTTGTTTTTGACTGAGTTTGAAACACGTTGGTTGTCAATCACTATACCTGGAGAAGTAGTAAAATGCTCAAACATGCTGGAGTGCCCTTTGTTCAGAGAGATGCTGGACAGGTTGTTGAAGAGTTTGTAGCTATGCTAGAAAGCAGGAAAACCAGACTGAGTTTTCTTGAAGGTGGTGAGATGCTCTCAGCCTGGGACTCACTTTAGTAGGATATTCCAAGGAGCCTCTCAAGGAAAAATAAAAAATTTCCTCCCTGCATCCAGATGAAATTGTCATGTTGTCCCTATGCAGAGCAGAGGTAAAAGAAATATTAAAAAAAAACCAATGAAAAACAAAAAACCCACAAAAAAGCTCCCAAACAAACAGAAAGAAAATAACAAAGAAAAGAAAGCAGGTGACAAGGTACAGATGCATGCGCAGAAGTCTGAAAGGACCATAGAGAAGAATAGATTTGAAGCTTGAATAACAGAAATGTGTCCATTAAAGTACCTAGATCAAGTATTTAAAAGGTGTTACTATATAAAAATAGTTGCTATTAGTTACTATGTAAAAATAATAGCCCTACTTCTTAGTTGAGGCTGGACCTAAGACCCTACCTCTGGCTCACACCACAAACTTCCTCTCAGCATAGATCTCTTAATAGCATACATTTTGTTTTGGCTTCCCCATTTTAGACCCACTCCAATCATACCTCTACCTATTATCTTTACACCTTCTGTAATGGCTTTTATCTTCTTTATAGGATATAATGGATTCTCACACAAGACTCTTAGTTCTGGTCTTTGCAGTACAAAGTTCATCTAGAATCCTGAGATAGTTTCCTTAAAACATTTGAAGTTTCAATTTACTGGATCCATTTTACCCTGCCTACTGTTTTTCAAGGCAGAATCCAGCCATTTATCTTAAGAGAAAGAGACAGTATTTGTAATATCTTCTATCAACACAGTGTTCAGACACCAAGCAGAAAAATCCCTGGGATTGCAAAAAGCAATCCCAGAACTGCTTCTTATGGACATAAATATGCTCAAATTCTGGGGCAGACCAGAAACTTTACTCCCCCAAGCCACAGCCTGCATGTAATAACACAAAAGCTCAGATCACTCAGATCACTCAGATGTGGCACAGTGAGGACTTGTTGCTGTCTGGCTTATTTGTCCCCTTGTTTTGCTCTCAGTACTGAGACTGTTGTTGAAACCTGGCCTTTATATGAAAAAAAACCCCAAAGAATGGCACAAGTACCAGCTTGCAAGGTCTTTCCAGTAGGCATGCCAGGCAAATCATGGGACAAGGGAGAGCTCCAGAACCAGGCACACTGCTAAGTCCATAATGCTTGTTTAAGCACCTAAATTCTCACTGATTGGAAGGGACTGTATGTGTGAATGCTACAGTCATTTGTCATTCCCTCACTCTGGTTTGTAAGGGCCAGATTTGCACAGAGAAAGACAGAATGAATGAGTGAATTAAGCAGCTCTGAACTAATCTCCAGTTTAGGAACATGTTCCTTTTGTCCTCGGGAAGGATTAGACAGACAGAACCTCAGTGCTGACCTCTAAACTCTACCTGCTGCTACTCCAGGCAGCCCCAGGTTGATTTGCCTTGGATTTGAAGCAACTGCTGTCAATAATATAAATCTCAAGATGTGAGTAACAGGCCTCCTCATGAGATCTTATTTTTTTTTTCCAGACACCCTGTCTGCTCCTGCAGCTTTAAACCCAATGAAGGAATGAATAATATTTTTTTTTTAATGATTGAAAGAAGACAGATAAGAGGGAGGTCTTCAAATTAAGAATCCAATACTTGATTGCAGCTCTTATATTTTTTCCATTTTTTCCCCCTTCTTCCCAACAGAAAATAAATTGCTTCAATAAATTACATCTTTAATCTGCATAGGGGACCAGCAGGCTGGCCTCTCCTTTCAATATGTTCTATTGCAAGATAATCAACCCCTTCCTCTCACTGCATGGAGCAAACTAATAGATTTTTATACAATTCCATTATTTTATTATTTCTCCCATTATTAATACAAATCATCTCCGCTCGCTTTCTATTAGAACGTTTTTATTTTCTAATAAATCCCAGTCAGGTTCTCTCAAACACCACCTAAACACGGGGAGATTACAGCACTTTCAATTTAAACAAAGAGCCATCACACTTGCATGCCTCACCTCCCTCTGTTTTCCGTGACTTTCCTTCTTCCAAACTCTTCTTTCATTTCTCCTCACCCCTCTGTCAGAAGAACCCACTTATTTTCTTCCCCTCCTGCTTTCTCCTAAATCTATGTCCTTATCTTTGATGGAGAAGTCAGTAAGGCCACCCATTAACACTACAGATTTTTTCCTCTCCCCTATTATTCTGCCTGAAACCCAAGTGACACAGCTCACAACTGGTACAGGACCTCCTTTCTCTGGGTGGACACATGAAAACAAGAAACTCTGTTAGCCTTCCAGTGAGGGTTGCCTTTGTAACCCAATGGCAGCTCTGCTTGAAAGATCATCTGCAGTTCCATACACAAATGTTTGTGATGCATCTGTGCAAAGGTACTTCCACTCTAATTGCTTCTGAAGTGCAGCAGCACGTCTGCATGACAGGGAGAGAGAGGAACGAAGCTTCCTGCAGAGGTACGAGTCAGTGCAGAGGATGTCTTCACTGACAGCTAGGAGTGATCTGGAGATCCCTTCTTTATTTAATGCTGGTATAGCACAGTGTAGCTTTCAGAAAGTGGCACCACTGAATCCAACGCAGAGGTGGGACAAGACTGGGTGTGGGTGAAGAACACCATGCACCTCCAGTACACCAGCAGCTCTTCCTCAGTACAGCACCTTGATGCTCTGAGGTGACTGCCACCAGCCTGAGAAGGTTACCAAAGGAGTCCCAGGTGCTGTTCCCGGGAGACAAGGATACAGACAGGCCATAGGTTTATTCCTACAACCTGTCCTTTCTTTAACTGCTGCTGCCTGTCCTCCTGAGAAGTAGGACAGGCAGTGGTGGAAGTTTTCAGCTGCTATGGTAACCCTGCCTTGTTGGGCAGGAGCAAGGAAGCATGAGAGTGAGGGCAGGGATGGGAAAGGGTGTGGTGATAGATCTCTACAGCCTGGTTCATGGTAATTCATATGCATAGGTCACAGCCTTCCCCATCCTTCATCACCACAGTGAGACTGGGTCCGCAGGTGCTGCATGGCAGAGGAGGAGACTGCTGTGGGCTGGACAGGCGTAAGGACATGAAAGCTGGGTTTCTGCACATTTGTGGGCTGGCCATTAACTCCACATGCATGGGCTTCGTCTCCTTCTGCACTTCAGACACATTTCCTGCAGTGCGTGCCACGTGGCACTCCCCTCCCACTGGCTCACACCTCCACTTCACCTCTTTTGGCCCACGGGGTGACACTCTGCTATCGCCCACCTACACATGTTCTCCATGAGTGTTATTCCACTGCTCCTCCTTGACATGCACAAAGACACATCTTCTTCCCTACTTGCAGGCAGGTTTTCAATGCACTGACCAGCCCTGCAGCTGCAGAGCTGTGGATATGTGGCTCCTTAGCCTGATGGAAACTCAACCTTCTGTCTGTGATCCTAGACCCCCAGGTCTAAGCCTTGCACACACACGGAAAGCGCAGCCTCCCCCAAAACACGTGCTCCCAGGCTTGGCCTCTGCTGCATATGTTTGCATACACTGCCATAGCCAAATTTCTTCCTCTCCTCCCAAGCAAATTTTCTCAAAGCATCTGAGTTGCCCAGCATACACACATCCTCCCCACCGCCCCAATACTCCTTCCTGCCATGCCAGCCAGCGCCAGCCACCTACGCAAAAACACACGCACGCAGATCGAGAGTGACAGCGGAGCCCTCGGTGAACTGCTGGAGCAGAACAGATGGCTTAGCAACCAAAAAAACAGTCCTTCGCTCCACAAGTTTCTTCCTCGACATTCTGTTTGTTTTCAGAACACGTTTGTCACCAGAATAAAATCCAGGGAAGATGGGCTGATATATACACCCCAGCCTTGATCACAGGAGGTGTGAAGTCCCACCTGCTTTTTTGCACCCTTTTTTTTTCACAGATCCCAGCTAACTTTTCCAGAGCCCCCCCTTTCCACCTGCAAATCCTAGCCCCCTTCCTCATTGGCATACAGATTAAATTCATTTTCCTTGGGAGACAATACCCTTGCAAATTGTTTTGTTCTTGTCCTCAGCTGACAGGCACCCTCCATACTTTCCAATGCTCATTTTTCCATCTCAGGTGTACACCTGACTCAAGAGAGCACTTTGTCTCTTATGCTGGAGTCACCTCCCTGGAAAAGGTTTGAGGAAGCTGGATGCTGGGGAAATTGCCAGATGTGTGGCAGTGGACATGGCACCCATCAGGCAGCACATGCTGCTAAAAGGAAGGGCTGGGGGTGAGTTGCAGCCTCTTCGCCCCTAGAGTCAATTCCTGACTGGGATTTGGGAGAGCAGATAGAGGGGGATTCATGTAAGTGACTGTCTCTCACAGTCAGGAAGGACGCTGTCATGACCTTTCCCTGCACCACAGCCACGTGGGAAGCTCTATTTATTCCCAAACACCCAGATCAATTATCAGGGCTGTCAGGATTTATGGCAAGGAAAGGGGGAGTCTTAAACTCTTCCCCAACGCAGCTTTCTGTCCTCTGTGGGAGGGGTCCCTATACCTGACATAGATCTTCGGCTGAGCTGTCCTGTCCATCACCAGAGGCTTCTGGGTCAAGCTGAGCTGCAGCAGAAGGCAGGTCTTTGACTCCCTCTAGTGATATATCTGGAATAGGGCCTCACAGACACCCCCTTCCTCTCCCCCCATGCCCCCCCCAACATCTTCACCAAAATCCAGGGCTGAACACTCAAGCTGCAGGTCCAACCTCCCGTGTCAGCTGAAACCAGGCTATTTATACAAGCAAGCCAATTAAAAGCTCTCATGTTCATTCCCACAATGATTTAATGATGATGCCTCCTAGGAGAGCTCACCAGATGCATGGGGTTGGAGGGGGAAAGCCCCAGGAAGGCAAACAGCTGTCTCCAGTGCAGTAGAAGGAGAGGAGAGCTGGGTTTGGTTGGCTCACTTTATGCCTTCTGGACAAATTGTCTCAAACCTTGCCTCCCCCCCCTAAAAGGGAATCTCTGCCCTTGCAATGTTCTCTTCTGTGAGGGAACTGCACATCTCTGTTTCATCACTGAGAACGGGCCTCAAAGTCCCAGAGTGCAGCCAATTAAGAGCCATGCCGTGCACAAGCTGCCTTTGTATTTCTAGCAGTGGCTGGGGTAATGTCCTCCCCACACGACATCTCTCCCTACGCCCCTCCCTGGGAAGAAAAGAAAACATAAAAAGCTTCTGTGAGATGAAAAAGAATTTTTGAAAAGAAAGGCTAGATGAAGAGGTAAGTGACAAACACAGTCAGTGTGAGGAAAGGCAGGGAGAGGGATGGGGAGTCCATGGGTCTGGAAAGGCAAAGGGTTGCATCAGTAATTCATGAGGAGGAAGTGCTCCTGCACTCTGGAGACCTGTGGCCTCAGCCAGTGATGAGCAGCTACCAGGCCAGGGCAGCAGGGAGGTGAGGGTGTCCAAGCATAGCTTGCTTCATGTCAAAAACATGTTCCAGACAGGCAGAATGTGATGAGATCAGGATCTGGGCAAAGGAGGGATGGAAAGGTTGAAAAGAGAAACCAGTCCTTTCTGGGAGATGAATGGGAGCTAAGAAACACAAAGGACACAAGATCAGGTCTCTTAACCCTGAAGAAAAGTTGTGCCACCCCATAAATAATGCTCGGTCACGCTCAGCTCTGACTAACCGTCTTTGTTATACTTAGGGAATCAGACTTACCTTCCCACTCGCACTAAATGAGGTCATTCATGCTGTGTTCAGCTTATAGGACAGAAAGTTTCAGTATGAAGGCGGGGAGAGCCCCCCCCTGCCCCCGTCTGCAAACAGGCTGTGTGCATTTGTGCCCAACCAACCTCTGCTGAAGGCTTGAGGCTCCTCTGTGAGACTCAGTTGTGATCCTCCAAAGGCTCTATCAAGACTGGGCTGCAAAGACAGGCTGCAGCACACCTTGGTGTTCTTATCCTACATCGATGGAGCCAGGACTGTAGCATGCCATGGCTGTGAGCCCACCAGTGCCCCTGCCCTGCCTCATCAGGCAGGACCAGATGATGTGATCTCACTGTATACGAGCTCAGCACGGGACAGGGGTACATTGCAGAGCAGTGACCATAGCTGAGAACTGTTCTGGAGTGCTGAAGCTGAAATGTAGCTTAAAAGAGCTTCGCCTTTGTCCCCAAGGGCCCTTCCAAGGGAGGAGGACATGAGCACCAGCCTTGCCACTACTGTGAAATTGTAAGCTGTTGTGCGACACAGCACAGCAACAACTGTGAAATCCCGAGGGGAGTCACGGATACTGTAATGCACCTGGGTCAAAACAGGGCAGGCAAGGGGGAGTGACAGGACAAAGAGAGCTGAAATCCTTCCAGACTGCCTCCCCTGTGAGCAAGAACAAGCACCCACAATGCCACACAAGCTGTTGTCCCGACCTGCTGCTGGAGCTGTCCGTGGCTTTTGCCAAAGATGGGTAGAGGTGTTGCCCTTGCCCCAGCCCTGGCTGAGTAGACAGGCTCCCTCTGGACTGCTTCTGCACCAGGCTCTGTGGTAACTCTGCCCATCTCCTCCTCTGGGTTGCAGCAGCCTCTGGAGGTGTGCAGCTGAGGCCAGGGCAAAGAAGGAAGGCCACAGCCCAAGGAACCTGGTGTGGATCAC
Organism: Megaceryle maxima; assembly: GCA_024605025.1. Taxonomy (NCBI): domain Eukaryota; kingdom Metazoa; phylum Chordata; class Aves; order Coraciiformes; family Cerylidae; genus Megaceryle; species Megaceryle maxima. The sequence continues at coordinate 39,244 of JANHGN010021474.1, read as the reverse complement.
TGCCAGCTCTGCCATGCCAGGGCAGCCAGAGATCATGGAATTGCATGGCGACAGGTAGGCTTGACCAAGAACCAGAGAAGGGAAGAAAGATGGCCTCATTTCATGTCCAGGGCATTGCTTCCCTCCCGACACCTCCCATGGTTTTCGCTGACATGCTCTGGGACTTCCCTCCCTCCTTCCCCTCCAGTTCCAGCATCCCTTCTCATATTTCCAGGAGGCGGTTGTCTCCTCTGTCTGCTTTTTTCAGATTCTTCTTTCTGCTGAAGCACTGACAAGGGGCCATTTCTGCATGTTATATAACCCTTTCCCCCCAGAATTATACTGGCCATGCGTCATTGCACCTATGGTTCCCAAACACAACTGCAATGTCATCCTGTTGCTGAGTATCCTCACCAGCTGCCAGGCTGAAAGACCTGGGAGAAGTAGGGAGTACCCTTGGGAGAAGGGAGAAGTAGGAGTACCCTTCAATGCATGCCTAAGACGTCAGGAAAGGCTCCTGATCCCTTCACATCTGGTCCCATGCACAACCTGCTGTAAGCCCCTTTCATCTAGTGACAACCAGAATTTCTCCTGCCTCCTGCTTGCTCTGGGAGTTCTCCCCTGGCCTCCCAGCCCTGCTTCCTCCTTCCACAACGGTCATCTCCCTCCTCCATAACCGTAGAAGATGCCAGCAGGCTGTGAAAGCGGGTCTGGAGGAAGAAGGCTGGTTTCCTTGGCAAAGTCAATCAAAGTTTGGCACAGCAGATGAACCCTTGGGCCTTCCCCGTGTTTCACCCACCCTTACTCATGCTCTTTCTCCTAACGGGCTTCTCCCTAGATGCCACCCAATGTGGTATACAGCTGGTATTTCACAGGGCCATCGTCATTTTTGTTGTCTTTTCCTCCTCATTGCCCCCACAAACAAAAATTTATTAACACAGAGTGCCATTACAGATAAATGATCTCCTGTCAGCTCTGTTTACCAGGGGATGGGGAGGAAGCAGGAGCCTGTGTGTGTGGAGGTGGGGGAGGCTGGAGCGATGCTCCAGCTGACAGCAGCATTCATCCACAGAACTGTGCAGGAGCTAATTAACGTGCAGCGATGTTGCCCCTGGCAGGTAATGCCAAGGCAGGACATCAGCAGGGAGGCAAAGACACCAGGAAGAAAAGAGGAGAGGGTAGAGAGACGAGCAGAAGAAGAGGGAATGCAGGAGAGGAGGGGAAAGAGGAAGGAAGGCAGGGTGTTGAGGGCAACCCACTGCTACTCCACCACCCTACGGGTGCTGCCCCCCCTGGCTTTCCTAACAAGTTTTTAATTGCAGCGACTTTTTGGTTTTCACCTGGCTGCTGTGAAGTGACAGCCTTTTTTTTGTAATGTTAATAATGTCTTCAAAGCCCAGAGCAGCAGCCAGACCCCATGAGGGGTGGTGAGATGTGCAGGGGCATTGAAGGGGGAGAGGAGTGGAGCACACAAGGATTTTTTTCACTCTTTCAGATGAATTCAGGAATTGGGCTTTTGATTGTCACAGAGTAAACAACCCTGCTCCTGGTCTGGGGAGCCAGGCCTTGTCAGCCATGAGCACACACCCGTCTGAAAGCAGGAGGATGGGAATGAGGAAGGGGAATGGAGCAATGTGCATGGGCATACAGAGGTGGCAGGAGATTTCGGTGTGAGAAGGCCAAATCAGATCATTTCATATAGTTGAGCAAATGGGTGATAAAACCCACGGTGTGGCAAGGGGAGACATTATGACATACAACAGAAAACAAGTTGCACTCACAATGACTGAATGAGAAGGGTGGGAAAGACACTTTGTGACGTGCCTGTGTGTGTTTCTTCACTGTGTGCACACTGCTTTGTGTACACATACAGACCTCTCATTGCCCACGTGCTCAGGCTATGCATGTGCGAGTATATGTCCAGCCACCCTGCGTGCCCAGTTGCTCAGGTTGAGCCTGGGAAAGTCAAAGTGGCAGCTTGGATTTGTGCCTGAAAGGTGCAAACCCAGGCTGCCATCGCACAGTTGTGCAGCTAAGTGTGTGCGTGCGTGCTCACGTGTGCGCGCAAGTATTTGCTGCTTCCCTCCTGTACCAGCTGAGCTCCCAAGGAGCTGCAGGGCATACGATGTCCGGACAGCAGCTCAGTGCTCATGGATGCTGTGAATGATACAGGCGAGCTGTGGCAGTTCTCAGCAGCTCAGGAGAAGGCTCTTAACTCGCACAGACAGCCGGTGCTGGGGGCAGCTGGCAAGGGGCTGGAAGCCAATCCGTTATGACAGCTGCTCTGCCAGGGGTGGTTGGGGGCTTCTCTCTTCTTGTTTTCACCACAGACTGGTTACCTAGTGTGAGGCTAACAGGGCCGCCGCTAAATCCGACAGGAATCAGATCTAAGGGGACAAGAACAGTGTACATTAAGCAGAAGAGCATCAGAAGAGCAAAGCACTCAAGAGCTGCACACTTCTTGGTTCATATGCTACCGATACACACTCCTCTCATGCTTGTTGCTTTTCTAGGGGACCCTCTTCCTTTCTGTCTTCCACTGTTCCTCCTCTGTCTCCCCACCTCCACCACCTTCTTGCCTTTTCCAAAGGACCTTCCCTCTGTGGCTCAACTGAGCACTCAGTCAGGATACCATGAAAGCTGGAGCTTTCAGTGTGGCTGGGACTGGCCCTCTGGGTATCTTTTGGCAAAGAAATCTGAAAGGGAATTACAGCGATCCCACACTGTTGCCACACCTTGTACAGCATCCCTGGCCACTCTGGGAGCTCCAGAGCCCAGCAGGTTGCCATCATGTGTGTGTGTATGTCCACCCACCCTGCGTGCCCAGTTGCTCAGGGTGAGCCTGGGAAAGTCAAAGTGGAAGCTTGGATTTGTGCCTGGAAGGTGCAAACCCACAGAAAACTGCTGGGTGTCTGCTTCCCAGATGGCTCCTGACAGCACTGGTGAGCCTCATGCTATGAAAAGGGAGAAAACAGTAACAGCTCTGAGCCTGCTGAGAAGATCCAAGGGGGCTGTGGTGCCTCAGCACAAAGTTCATCCTTGTGGATAGGTACAGGTAACAGGGAAGGGGGCTTGAGAGCAATCTTAGAAAACCTAGTGCTTTGGATTATTCTGGAAAAACACCCTGAGTCTACTCTGAGTTTTTCTGGCCTCCTCATCCCCCATGCTGATCCCCTCTCCACAACCTTCCTCTTTTGCTTCAGCCCACTGCAGGAATGCTGATCCTTTCCCTGGTGTCACAAACCAGTTGGAGATGCCAGTGAGGACACAATTTTCTAGTTCAACAAAGACTGGAAAGGAAAGAAAAAGAGCACAATGCGTGACTTGGCAGGAGAAGCAGCTTTGTTGCACATTACCCCATAAATCTCATGCCTGACAGAGTTTCTAATGTTGGAGTCACTTAAAACCACAGCATTGTATTGGGTTAAATTGATGAATGGCACTGAGAGAGGGGACAGCCTAAAGCACTGACCAGGTACCCTGCTGATGGCAGGCTCCCTCTCTCGTTCACATTCTGCTCCCTCTCTCCACTTACGGAGCCTCACCTCTTTAATCAGAAAGTGTGTGCTCTCCAGGTTACTGCCTGAAATGTTCAGAGACACTCTTTAGGGAGACCTGGAAGCAGCAATGCTCACCTTGGAAACTCTTCAATTGGGAGAGGAGAAAAGAAGGGAAAGGACAGGGAGGTTTGGAGCATTCATATGTGAAGGGTTGTGCCTCCTCAGCTGTCAGTGGTGCCAAGAAAAGCCTATTCAGCTGAAGGAGAAGCCCCATGCCAAGTCACACTTGGCCAGAAGAGTAATGAGTATAGCTGTTCTTAGAAAAGGCCACCTCTAAAGTGAATGAAGAAAAAGTCCAGGACAATAATGTTTTCTCCTCCAGGAGAGCAGCACTGGGGCAGCACGGTGGAGACCATGGGAGATCACTCGAAGGCAGGGCTCTGGCTTCACTGGGTTCATCCCTTCTCAGACTAGTTTTCCAATGTAAAGAAGAAAGGTTTTCTAAAGGTCTCTGCATGGTTTGGTGTTATTTCCTACCCTGTGGTGACCTAAATCCAAAACAATAGCAGAACATCCCACAATCCCATGAAAAAAATCAATTTCTTTGCTTCCATTCTGGGATTAGACCCTTTGGCATTCAGGCTTTCCCCTGTTAGCTGAGTCTGCACAGTGCCAAGCAGGAAAATTCTGAGTGGCCTCTCTGTTACTTTGACCCTCTCGCTTCCACTCCTTCCCCCTGCCACATCCTCCTTTCCTTGCAATCACAGAACCCTATCCCTTGCCCTGCCACTGCTCCTCCTTTACCTTCCATTCCCATCCTTCTCAGATTCCCCTCCTCAGCACTGTCTTTTTTCCAGTTTGTTCCCATTGCATTTTTTCCTCTTGATGTTCCCTAGGGAAAAACCCTTTCTGATCTTCACATCATTTTTTTCCTGCAGGTGCAAGACTTATTAAATACCAAGTTTACTCATTAACTGTCAAGTTTTGTTCCTTACCTCTTCTGGGCATGTGTTGGTTGGAGACACAAGCTCCCTGGACACACCCCAGCCACGGGATGAGTATAAACCACCCCTTGCGGATCTCAGGCCAGGCAGCCAGGCCCATCTTTAATCACACCAAACAAAGTAAACCCACCCAAGAACCATGGAAAACATCTGCATGCCTAGTTTAGATAGCTGTGACATGGATGGCTGGACACACCTTTGGCATTGATGTACTTTGGCAGCATGTGGGTGCAAGTTCTCTTGCATAACAGTAGCCTTGGAGTGTGGGAGCACAGGGAGGCTAGGGGTTTAGGAGCCCTGCTTGATGCTTGCAAGTGTTTCAGGTTAAGAGTGGTTCACCAGGTTTAGTGTGTGAAGACAGGATCCCTCATCCACCCTCAGACTCCAATGTCCAGTATGTGTGAGGCAATCATCTACTCCCCAGTTTGCATTATGGTAACACTCTGCATCTTTGGCATTTTTCAGGTGTATCCTTCTCTCGAGTATCAGGGCATCGGGGTAAGGATGCGGGGTGAACTCTGCATGGGGAACAGCAGGAATTTCAGGTTACTACCATGAAAAATCTTTGGAAACAAGGTGATCTTGGAGCAGTCTGTAAATTGAATACCCCTTTCAGAGTTACAAAGGTGTGACTGAGGCTTTCAAAGGAAGCTCACTGTGCTTTAGGTATCCAGCTCCCAACACAGGCACCATCCCTCTCTCCTTTAACTGACACCCTCTGACTCAGCCTTGTCCTGTGCTACAGAAGCTCTGAGTGGCCATTCCTGCTCCCTCTTCTGCTCTCTGGGGACAACACAAGGTCAGACTTCAGCATTTTTACCATGTAGATCCCACAAGTGCTGCCATCCACTGTCACTGGGATGCAAACCCGAGGGTGGCAGGGGGACTCCTCATGCTCTGGGGAGGAAGCACTGGAATATAACTTGCACTGCAGGTGCTTCAAGGGAGGTCTGCTGAAATAGAGGTAACAGGGAACATGTAAGACTCCTAGAGAGCTCACAGTAGGTAGACTAAATAGGGCAAGGAGGTGTGCTAGATACTGAAAGGCAGAGGGAGGAGGGCTGGAGTGGGGAGGGAGATGGAAGAGGTGCCTGGGGAGGGCACCTTCCCTGCTTGGCTGCTGGCAGGCACAGTGACGTCAACCCTCCTGTGAGAGGATGGGATCATTTCAGCTGTGGCATTTTTCAAACGCTGGCTGTGCTGATGAGCAGGGCTGCTGCAATGAGCTTATCCTCTGGAGAGAGTGCACAAGGGACTGAGTGGGGGAAAGGGAGGGAGAAGCATGGTTTGGGACAGGAGGAAGAGAAAGTGACTTTGAAATGTTGCAGACTTCAATCTCCTCTGCTTGGATAGTTATTCCAAGGGATGGGGGAACAGGTAGAGGCAGAGCCAGGAGGGAGACACTGCCATGCATGGTCCCTGCAGGTTGTGAGATCAGTAGATCTTCTCAGCCAAATATCTCCCTCCCAGAGCGGGGACTGTTCCCTGAGGCAAAGAAAGCCTTTCCATCGAGGGCTAAACCATCTGTGACAAGTGTCTGTCACTGTGCCACGTTCCATCTTCTCAGAAAGCTTCCAAGCACCCCAGCTTTGCTAAGGTGGTGGTCCCCAGTGTCTTCCCTTTTGTTCTGTTTTTGCTGGATAGTCTTCCTCCTTTACAACAGCGTGAGCCTCACCTGATCCTTAAGCAGAAAGGGACTCTTAGTCTCCTGATGCATCATTTGCCTTGCCCAAGGGCTCCTTAGATGGCTTCTGCTTCTTGAGATGCAGCGAGCAATGTGGGAGCACTGTCTCAGTGTGTGCATGGTAGGGGCTGAATGCAGAAGGGATAAAGAAAACGAAGAAGATGGGGATTCTCTGTATTATAGGTATCAAGGGACACTGTGGAACACAAGCGTCATGGTGACCAGGGATAATGCATGCTGGTTATTCCAGAAACTTATCAGACTTCCCTCACTATCTGTGGAGGCCTCTTCACACATTTGCCTCAGAAAGGCAGGAAACCCATCAGTGCCATCAACTCAGTTACTACACATTCCTGACCCCCTCCTAGTGAAGCTTCGGGACTGGACAACTAAACTGAGTCCCAAGTGCTATCAGGACACGGTGGGACAAACTGATATTGCAAAGTGGCTGTTGCAAGGTCAAAACCACCAGCTGCTAAAAGGGTAAATGTTTTTGCCACCATCACTTCAAGAAGGCCAGGGGGCTGCTGTAAGGGAGAGGGCAGGAGCACTGGCTCACTATGCGTAACTGGAGGGGTAGTATGACAATGCTACTGGAGAGGGATGGAACAGGGAGAGATGGCAAGTGGTGGCACCCATGAAGTGTCCCTTGCTCCCCACGGTTCTCAGAGGTGCTGCCATGCTTGCCTCTCATGCACTGCAGTGTGTGAGAATTCTGTGTTCTTCCAAGCCGGTGCCTCCTCATCCCCTTTGGCTGTGTGTAATCTGTGCCATGCTCAGATGGCACGGTCTGTTTCACTCCTTTTCATCTCAAGACTCTGCCTGCCTGTACTGTTCAGCTCTCTAATCCTGATGAAGAGAGAGGCAAGCCAGGAAGAGCCCACCCCTTCCCAAAACCAAGATCATTCTTCCTGTCAACAGTGAGAACTTTTAGCTTCCACCTCCCTTCCCCCTCTCTCTCTCCTCCTCTCTTTTTCTATGTGCTACATTTTCAGTTCTAATGAGGGCAACACCTGCTTCCCATCCTCATTTGAATCCCTGAGCATCCTTCCCCAGCAAGTACAACAGGAGCTTGGCAAAGGGATGCAAGGGCAGGTAGCCACTACCAGAGGTCAGTTCGCCTCTCCAGATGTTGGGTGCAGAAGGTGAACCACTACAACAGTTTACTTGGCTATGGGTGGGAGCAGGGATGTTTGTGCAGGAGTCTTGCAAAATCCTGGCCCCCAATCTATGAGTGTTTGACATCAGGCTGTCACACTAATCTTCCAGAGGTCATTTCATAGCCTGTGTGTTTCAAAAGCCCATGGGAGCATAGGCCTGTCCAGCCTGTATGTGTGGGGGACACAGATTTAGTTCACACAACACATGTACACTTCTTAAGGCTCTCTGGAGGATCCTCTGCTCCTCCAATTACCTTGCCAGCCAGCCCAAGCAAGGGATGCCCTATGTGTTACCTTCTAGCTGCGAATCATGGACTTTCTGGGGGGAGCTGTGAACAGAGAGGTGGCTGAGCATTTATGAGGGTGGCCCCAGGTACCAGAGAGTCCATAGGAAGCTTTGAAGCAGAAATCCCCATCTTTTCACCGTACAGCCATCCTGCTAAACCCGGAGACTGTGCTAATTGGAAGCACAGGGAGAGAGGCTGAGACATGTCAGGGGAAGATGGAATGACTGAGAGAGCAGACATCAGTGGTGGCACGGGGGACAGTTGGAGGGAGAGGGAAGGATTGCATGGGGGAGTGAGGAATGCCAAACAGGCTGAGGAGGGAGGGGATGAGTGAAGCAAAGCATTTGGGAGAGTGTGTGAGAGCACATCAGAGCTGCAGGGACTCAGGGACAGTGTCACAGGCAAGGCTGTGACAAATGGAAATACAAATGGAAGTTCTCACTGAGCCAGATCAATGCCATATTGGTGAATGAAAAAAGGGAGGCTGAAGGAGTGAATGAAAACAATCCAGACATGTCAGCCCATGCAGCAATTTCCCAGGTACCCTCAGCAGTGTTGTCCCACCCCTCCAGTGGAGGCTGCCAAGCAGAGAGCTAGGCAGTCAGCAAACTGGAAGGGGAGAGGGGGAACTAAGGTGCTGGTTTGTCATCAATAAACCAATAAGGAGAATGAACAAAGACATTTTCTTGGTTTCTCTCTTGCCTTTTCCTCTCTCCCACCTCCTTCCTTCCTGATCCCTGCCTGGACAGCTCTGGTATCCATGGCGATCATCTAGACCACCTTTCCCCACCACCCCTACCCCCCCAGCCTCTGCCTCCTACAGGCTCTATTTTGTGGACTGACATTTCTCATTATGGCTCCAAGAGTCCATCAAACATGGGGCTCTTACAGCCCCAGGTGCTAATGCACATATGTATTCCATAACAACGTATTTACTCCTTCCCTCAGCCTGGTCCTAGAGGGGCTGGAGAGGTTTGTGTCCTGCTCTTGGAAGGGTTGGACAGCACCTGTTCAGCTGCTGTAGGTGGTTGAGTTAAGGTGCAAGGGGGTTAGAGGAGCAAAGGGCATGATCTCTTAAGTCAAGGGAACCGTGGTCTCCCTTTCAGGATGGGTTGGTCTCTAACTCTTTGAGCTTTTGCCCCTGTAGCTTTCTCATGGCTGTGTTTTATTCAGTTCTATTTTCTGCCCAGCCACAGCTCCACACACCTACCAGTCCAAGTCCCACAGTCACCTCTAGCCCAAATCAGATCTTCCTTCATCTACCTCCTATAACCATGCTTCTTCCTCCTTTCAAATTCTTCTTTCTCTTTATCTAACACCTTTCTTCTTCTCTCACCTCTCTATACACTAAATTCCATGGCACTGGAGAGGAGCCTTAGAAAAGTCAGAGTGGAACAGTGCAAATTAGCCCCAGGGTCTGCCCTTTCCTACCATCTGTCTTTACCCACTGCTCATTCCCCTGTGTCCCAGGAAGAAAGCTTCCTCCAGAGCATAGGGGAATGTCTTCTCAGACAGAAATATAAGTGTTGAAAGTGTAAGTGTTGCTACCATTTGGGCCTGCAGATTGGAGATTCCAAGGGCTGAGCTGCCAAGACCAAAAGGACAGATGGGTGGATTAGTGGTGCCTTCAGTCTGGATCTGTCAGGGTCTCCTAATGCCACAGTCCTGACCCTTCCTATTCACCAACAGTAAGACAGTGAACCTCTGTCTCTGAAAGCCCCAGAGCCTAAAAGAAAAAGGGATGTCCCAATGTGAGAAACAAGAGCACTTTAGTGTGGCATATTTATTCATATTAAGAACTTTGTGGCTCTCTGGTAACTCCACATGGGCGATATGGGCATAGAGAAACAAGCAGAAGTATTTCCATTTGATGGTGCTGAGGCTTACTGTGGTATACCACCAAATATAGAACTCTGTCTGACACTGATGCCTGACAAAAGTTGTCCCTAGGGAGGAAGGAGCATCAGAGAGTCTGTCATCGCCATGACTTGATTTTTGTGAGCACCACTGTGCCATGAGACACAGAGGGTTCCCAATTTGTGTAAATAGCACCAACTCATATTCATACACCAACTACATACAGCTGTTTCCTTAGAGAGAGTGGTCATGAGCTCTGCTGGAGCGTAATCCCGACAAAGTCAGTCCAATGAAAAAGAACCAAACTCACTGTCCACATCAGAACCACTGATACTAGTGCTAAGAGGTTGTTGGTGCTCTGTAGAAGGGATGTCACCTGCATGGTGACATCCTAGCAGGCCCATGGTCACACAGTTTGGATGGAGCAAGGCCTGTCCAAAAGTTTGCTTCAACGTTTTACACCAGCAGCACCAAAGTGGGGCTCTGCCTAAGCACATGGTGAGTACTTTAATTCAAGCTAGAGCCATCAGTATGGACAAACATGGCCAGCTCTGCACCTTGTAATCTGGCCAGACCTCTACATGGCTCTACCAGTAGAACATCTTCTCCCTCAACTTGAAGGTCAAACCCCAGTTTTCCCCAGGGAGGCCAGAGCTCAGGGAAACACATTCCATTTTGCTCACTTTGATCAAAACTGCTTGAGGAAGAGATTTCCCATTTGCCCCAGATCTGTTCAGTATTTTTGTTACCCTCCACCTTCCCTTCCTGTGAAGCAAAAGAGCATCTCCCTACCCTGCACAGCACCCTCTCACCCCTCATCCTTGCCTGCCATCGGTCCTCATGAACATCACAGCCAGTTTCTGTGCTGCTGGAGCAGGTTGCTTCTCCCTTGATTTTTCACAAGTCATTATTGAAGTCAGCATTTGTCACCCACAGAATGAAAGGAAAATGAACCTTCAATCACAGATGCAGATCCACCTGCTCAGAAAGAAAGGGGGGTGGAGGGAAGAGAGAAATAAGCAAGGGAAGGGAAAGGGAAGGGAAGGGAAAAACAAGGGAGAAGAAGGGCATGTGAAACAGAGAGAAGAAACCATGTACAAAGTGAGCAAGAAAGAAGACAGGAAACAGAGAGAAGGGGGGGTAGTGGGGTGAGGGGGGACAGTGAAGAGGCTGAGATGAGGACACTAAGTGAGGCAGAGCAACTAAGCCCCAAAAGATAAAAGATGATATGAAAAATGGAGGGGCAGGGTAAGAGATCACTGTTATTTGGAGAAGGAGCCACAAGATTTCCTCATTCTCTTTCCCATCTCATCTCAGACCTGATCCAAACCTACTACCCTCATGTCTTCTGACTCCCAGCAGGACTGTCCCTTCTTTGGTGCTGTGTTAAGGGCTGCCTGCCCTTGAGCCCGTGCAGGGGTGAGGCAACCACTGCAGTCTGACTCTTTGGAATGCCTTGACCCCATCACTGCCCTAAAGCATGATCCCCCCCTCCATGGTTATTTATGTCTCTCAGATGGGAAGATGGTTATCACACATCCTCTTAGTCATCACTTAGCTAAGATAAACACATTTAGTTCTTAATCTTCCCTCATCAGTCAGGCCTTCCTTTGCCCCTCTATCTGCTGCTCTGCTCTGATTCTTCTCCATTTTCTCTCCATTTCAGTTAATAAGCTGTCCAGTCAAGCAGAACCCTCCAGAGAGGGGCTAGCAGCTCCCTGTTCTGTGACTTGTTTCTTTTAGGACAACACTCTCCATCATTTTTCAACAATCCTGGTCAACAGAGGAGGTACCAGATGACTGGAGGGTGGCTAATGTGATGCCTCTCTAAAGGAAAGGCTGGAAGGAGGATCCAGGGAACTACAGACCCATCAGCCTGACCTCAGTACCCGGAAAGATCATGGAGAGGATCATCTTGAGTGAGCTCTCACAGCAATTTCAGGGCAGCCTAGGGATCAGGGCCAGCCAGCATGGGTTTATGAAAGGGAGGTGTTGCTTAACCAACCTGATCTCTTTCTATAACCATGTGACTCTCCTTTTGGATGGGGGGAAGGCTGTGGAGGTTGTCTACTTGGACTTTAGTAAAGCCTTTGACACAGTCTCCCACAGCATTCTCCTGGAGAAACTGGTGAAACATGGTATATACAAATAGACTCTTCTTTGGGTTAAAAACTGGCTGGATGGCCATTCCCAGAGAGCTGTGATTAATGGGGTGAAATCGAGCTGGCTGCCAGTCACCAGGGGTGTCCATCAGGGCTCAGTTTTGGGGCTGGTCTTGTCTGGAATTTTTGTCGATGACCTGGACGTGGGGATTGAGAGCACCCTCAGTAAGTTTGCAGACAACACCAGATTGTATGGGAGTGTTGATCTGCTCGAGGGCAGGAAGGCTCTACAGAGGGACCCGGACAGGTTGGATCGATGGGCCAAGCCCAATTGTACAAGGTGCAATGAGGCCAAGTGCAGGGTCCTGCATTTCAGTCACAACAACCCCAGGCAACACTACAGGCTTGGGGATGAGTGGCTGGAGAGCTGCCTCGTGGAAAAGGACCTGGGAGTGCTGGTTGACAGCTGGCTTAATATGAGTCAGCAGTGTGCCCAGGTGGCCAAGGAGGCCAGCAGGATCCTGGCTTGTATCAGGAATAGTATGGTCAGCAGGAGAAGGGAACTTATCGTGCCCTTGTACTCGGCACTTGTGAGGCCTCACCTGGGATACTGTGTTCAGTTCTGGGCCCCTCATTATAGGAAAGACATTGAGATGCTGGAACATGTCCAGAGGAGAGCTACCA
>JANHGN010021474.1:0-26887 GCA_024605025.1 Megaceryle maxima | reverse complement strand
GCCTCTTCTCCTTAGTAACTACTGACAGAACCAGAGGAAATGGTCTGAAGTTGCAGCAGGGAAGGTTTAGATTGGATGTTAGGAAAAAATTCTTTACAGAAGGAGTGATGAGGCACTGGAACAGCCTGACCAGGGAGGTGGTTGAGTCACCACCCCTGGAGGTATTTAAGAACTGGGAAGACCTGGTGCTTCAGGACATGCTCTAGGGGCAGGCATCTAGGGGGGTATTTTGTGGGTTTGAAGTCCTGTTTGATCAGGGTATTTAGGTGGGGGTTTCTTTAGGTGTTTTTTTTTCTTATGGGTATGGAAGGACTCGGTGATCTAGGAGGTCCTTTCCAGCCATGAATATTCTGTGATTCTGTGAACTAATTCCCTCTCTACCCTCCATACTTCACTCCTTCTCCTCTGAATAGCAGCTATGGATATTGTATTGTTCTGTAATCTTCTCTACCCTTCTCTCTCCTACTACCCTTGCCAAGCTTAGCAATGGGCTTCCGGGTCTCTCAATAGCTACTCTCCTTTAAAAAACAGTTGCTGGTGTCAGATGAAAAGACAACAATTTAGAGTTCTTGAGAATTATGTATAAAAGTACATGTGCCCCTCAAAAGGAAAGCTGTGGCTGAGAAATATCTGACAATAAGAAGCCTGTATACAGACAAAGCTCTAAGACAGAAACTACCAGGTACTCCAATTATTAATTAAAATTCATCATGATAACCATCTCTCATTTGCATGAACCTAAAGACCTTCCATTATACCACAGCACTTGTGGTGTCACAAGCTTCTCAAGATGTTTATCCATCTATGCCTTCTGGTAGCTTCCTGAAATGTGGGGTTTTTTAGAGCAGTGCTACCAAACTCTTCCAGCAGTCTGGGTTGCAGCCCTGAAATACCAAAGCCCATCAGTGCCCTTCCTATTGATTGACTGATCAGGTGCCTGATCAGGAACACGACAAATAGGGGCAGGAGAGTGAGGCAGCACACTGTACACCTTGCCTCAAAAGCTGTAATGGGACCAGGGTTTGTCAGGTATCCCAGAGAAATCCTAGTGAGAGCCATGGAAAGAATCTACTTATTCATTGTGCTGCATTAGCAATGTAACCATGACTTCACTGCTGGACTGTACAGTCACACGGGCAGCCCCACTGGGAAGGGAGGGGGGAATTCAGGACAGGGCTGTGTGAGTCTGACAGGGAGGAATAAAAAAAGATGCTACAGGTTTAATGATTGCTAGGGAGCCTGCATTTGCTTGTGGATAGGGATGGAGGATCTGACTGGATTTTGAATAAGTTCTGCTACAAACTGATCGAATGTCCTTTCATCAGGTGGATTTAGCTGCTGCTTTTCAGTAAGATGGTTTCAGCACACAATTAATCTCCTGTATACAGCATTAATGGTCATCACATATAGGCATGCACCTCTTCCCGAAACAAATAAGCATGTGAGAGAAGAGCTGTGTTTGAGAGAAGACTTAGGAAAGCAGTGCAGTCTGATAAAAGGATAACAGACAGGAAGTAAAAATAAGGAAAAAAAAAAAAAAAGAAAAAACAACACAGTAAGAACAGTCTGAAGAAAGGGTTTTGGGCAGCAAAGAAATTGCCTCCTAGTTTTTGACTTATCAAAGCAGTGCTTTATACTTCCTTAGGAAACAGAGGGTATCCCCAGAGGACTTCAAAGAGCCATCATTAATTTGTCTCCTTAAAGGAAAACGATATACAGGAGCTTGAACTTCAGCCAACAACTTGTGTCAAAGAGATGCAACACATTCTCTGGGCATAAGTCTAGAGCAGGGATCCTGTAATGTATGTCTTCTCACCCTACAGTACATCTCCCATTTGGTTCACCTCTACTCAGCACTCAGCTGGCCCCACGTGAGTGACCAGGGTGGGAGGGGGTGTGTGTGTGTCTCTGCTTTTTCTCTGTCCCCCACAGCAGCATGCGTGTGCACAACAGGTCAGCAGTAGCCAGGGAGAAGACACAGAGCTGCCTATGTATCCATCCCTGACTTTGGTTGAGCAGAGGAAAGAGAGAAAAGGAGATGACAGTAATATTTGGAGAGGATGGGAAGGAACTCACCTGGACCCTTGCTGTTTCTCTGTATAGTGACTTTCCCATCCTCTACCTCCTGCTCCACTGCAACCAGAGGGATATTTTTTCCCTGTTGATTTCAGAGGCAGCAGGAGCCAGCCACTAATTGGGATCCAGTATGACAAAGCACAGAGTAGCCTGACACTGCTAGACCACAGGCGCCTAGAGGCAAAGGAGACAGTGCCTGCCCGAGGATCGGTTTCATTAAGATGAAGAACATCACACAGCTTTCCCTGAACTGACATCCATCTGTCAAAGGAGTCTGCAAAGAAAGGCAGAGCTGACAGGGCCCCTAAGGAGAATCTCATTAGGATGGTTTTAGAGGGGCCTTTTGATGAGAGAGCTGTGGGGACTCTCTCCTCCCTCCCATCAGGAATGACTCGTGACTGTCAGTTTGTTGTCTCCATTCTCAGAGGCTGATGGGGATGGACAGGTAATACTGATGGAGGTCACGGGCATGGGAATGTGACCAAGGAGGAGGCACCAGACTGAGGGAGAAGTAGTGGAGCAGGGCAGCACAGAGCAAATGCACAGAGGGAACATTCAAGTCACACCTTGCTTTTTGGCTCCAAGGAAAAGGCGCTGCTGTGAAGGCTAGACTACTACAGCAAGCCCCCCCAGGGAGTGCTGGGCTGCCCAAGGGAAGCCTGATAGGGATGACAATAACATCTTCTCACCTCCCTGTGCACATGTGTACACTATGCAGAACTGAACACAGACAGCTATCCTGCTTTTTGTTCACAGATTTGGGCATAGTTTTCACTCCAAGCACATCTGCACATCCCTACAGGATCATCAAGATCTCAATCCAGTTGAATTAACCCACAGTCCAGCCTGACAGGCAGGGATATGCTTCCTCTCGTGGGAGCAGTAATGAAGAAAGACTCCTTCGCTCCACAGACAACAGTAACATGCACATTTGGATGGAAGAGATATAACCCCAGGGACATACGGCTCTCTGGGTCTGAGATACAGCCACATGGCTCTAACATAGACCAGTGATTTCTGGAAGGCTTAAAATGAGGCATTTATCTCTCACTGTAACACTCTCCTGAGGCACTCCTGCTGGTAAGTGCATTCAGACACTTGCCCTGCAGTACAATGAGAAGGCATGTGCTCAAATTCCCCAGCCAGCTCTGATTCAGTAATCACAACAAGCATTCATTAATGCCTGCAGGGACATCCTACTTATTAGGAGTGGTCAGCTGGGCATTACATTGTGTTCAAGTGGTTCACCAGTCTTTAGCCTCTAGAACCCACCTTCCAACTGACTGCTACGCAAGTCAGTGACATCATTCAGTGTCTCTAGAGGCTCACATGGGTGATATAATTGCCTTTGTTAAAAGTTGATTCCTTAGAAAGATCATGCTGATGGTCTGGTTTTACAGTCATCCATAGGTTGCCATATATGATGTCATTGTTTTATCCAAAACAAGGGTAGAAAAACTAAAGCCCATGGGCTAGATATAGCCTGCAAGAGCTCATGAGCCTGGAACATATCACAGACACTTGGCATACTCAAAAGGCCTGCACCTGGGCAACACAAGCGATGCCCCTGGCAGAGGCCAAGAGTCTCTGCATATGTGATCACAATCTCAGATCGAAGAAACAGCTCACGAACCATATTCCCAACCAGCACTGAAAGGCACATGATGTTCTCACTTAGTGCTGTGCAGTGCTAAGGTATGTGTGAATTTGAAAACAGCTAAAAGGTGTTGGAAAGACCTGCTCTTTCCCCAGGGAAGAACAAGCTCATCAGCCCTGCACCAGGACTTTGCAGTGATGACATCACCCAGGCTTTGAAGAGCTCTGCCGGATGATGTCACATGGTACCTCTGCAAATCTGCAATGCTGATGCTGTCCCTGGTTTGAAGGGTTAGCACAAATGATGTCAGTCAAGGAGTGAGTCAGAGGCCCAAATACTGGTATTCAGTGCAAGGTCACCCAGCTTTTCCAGAATATCTCCCACAGGTCCTGTGTGGTATTTGGCAGTGCTGAGCAAATGTTTTCAATAACACAGGGCACCAAACATGTCTCTGGTAGACAGAACCTCACCCTTTAGATTCCCGAGGGCCTGCAGCAATGGTGGCATCCCCCATCTCCAGACCCTTGCGGGGATGACATTCTTCTATCTTTTCCTCTCTTCTGAGGACAGCCACTCGAATGTGGAGGACTGTTCCCAGCACCTGGCTCATACTGCTGTGGCTCCAGCCACATCCAGAGAGAAGAGTTGCATTTCATACTGCATGTGCACTGCAGAAACCCTTGTTTTGCCACCACATTTATGTTTCCCTCACCCTTCCAGGGCTTGGAAAGGATTTGTCTCCAAGCTCTGACCAAAACTAAGGGGTCTCTGAGCATGGGATGGAAGGTCATCCCCTCTACAGAAGCAGCAGGAACAGGATAGCTGATGTGTTCAAGCCAAACAGATGCTGGTAAGGGACACAATGTTCTCATCTCCCTGAGACTGGCAGTTTGTGGTGAGACAGGACTGGATGTGGCCAGCTGCAGGACCTGGCTATTCTATGCTGGCCGCTTGGCTCGACAGAGGAGCCTCCTGCTATCAAGGGGAAGGTCACCTGCCTTCTGCTCTAGTTACAAACAGCACGAACACAGGGGCAGCAGGACTGGCTGGGTGAGCAAGACAGCAGCTACTGTCTGTCAGAGCCTTTGGACTAGTTCTTTTTGTTTTCCCAGTATACATGGAAAGGAAATTTACTCAGCCACTCTCTCTTGCTTCCATCGTCATTGCTGCAGACCAGCCAGACAGTATTTCAGTCTTAGTGGGGATGGAGGACAAGCACAATAACAGGGAAGGCACACTTACAGACAGGAGGTTGTTGCAACTCCCCACCATCCCCTAGCTCGTAGGACTCCCCACCTCAAATGTGCCAACCCACCACAACTCCAAGACACTGAAGTGGCTTCTGAAGCAAAGAGGAGGTTGAAGAGGCTCCACTTCAGTTCACCCTTCTTCTGCCTGGCTTTTATGGTCCCACTTGCATGCGTGCCATAGCTGTCTCAGGTTCTCTCACATACTCTGTCTCTCACACACACAAGCTCTAACATAAACACTATGGCTATAGGATGCATGTCTCTCACGCACTGTGTATGATCCCTCTCCCTCACACTTTGTTTCACACATACAGTCTCTCTCCCTCACACTCATTCTTGCATACACCTCTTTTTTTCTCCTATCTCTTCTTGGCATTATTGGTGGGAGTTTCAGGGAGCAAAGCTCTGTCCTATTCACTCTGTTCACAGTATCTCACTCCCTGCTAGTCTGTACCATTTGTTTTGCTGTATTACTGCTATTTTCTTTGCTTGGGGCTCACTTCTCTCCCTTTGAGGAGGAGCTCAAACCCTTATGGTTTTGCAAGAAACGTGTCCCAGTTCCTAGGACTCACCAGACATAATTTCATTGGCAGGTCCATGGGGGTTTGGCTTTAGACTCTCCTCTGTTTGGCTGTATTTTCTGTCAAAAAGTGATGCTTCCAGCATGTGGCAGGTTCCTGTGAGTCAACCTGAACACCAGGTGAGTTTAATGTGAAAACAAGCTATATGGTAGCAAAGATCAGCTCTAAAAGACTAACTGTTCAGCTACCTGGAAGAACAGCTGATCCTCTTCTTACTTTTCACAAGTGTGGATTAATCACAATGAGTATCAGCATGCAAATGGATCATCAAACAATTCCTTAATCTTCGGTTTCCTTTTCTTCCCTGCTCACCAATCAATGTAAGGTACTTTATTTTTACAGCTGTCTCTTTGTGAAAATAAGAATTCATGTTTTAACAGAAGTGCTGTTCTAAGTGTGATGTCTGAACACTGCAAAAGTGGCAAGGTTTGTAGGGAAGAATCAGCTATGACACAAGTTGGAAGAAACTGATAGGTTATCAGGCATACAAGCAGGTCTGGAGAGATAAATCCAGCTGGCCCAAAGAAGAGTTTTTCCATTTTTATATTTCATTTGGCTTGTACACACACACAAAAAAATTTATCTCCCCCTAAAAACCTTGTTTCACCAACATTGCTCCAACTTATCAGGAATCTGAAATGCATGGATTCCTCACAGCAGCATCACCCCTCTCAGAGATACATGTCTCTAAGAAGACAGAGGAATTTCAGTTCCATCCTTCCCGGCTGGCATGAACCTCCCTGTGACTTCATACGGACTTAGACCTTCCATAGTGACATTTACACTCCTCCAGTCCTCAGGCACTTCTCCCAGTCACCATGAATGTTCAAAGATTATTTATAGTGACCTTGAAATGATATAAACCAGCTTCCTTAGCACTGCTGGGTGCGTCCCAACTTACGTCGGTCCAGTTTGCTTAAGTACTCTCTGATGCTCTTCCACCAAGGTTAAGTTGCTCCACATGTAGCCCTGGTTTCTGAAGCCTGGCATTCCTGAAGGCCAGCCTTGTTAGCAAAGACTGAGCTGAAAAAGGCATTCAATATCTCAGTCTTTTCCATGCCCTGTCTCACCAAGGCACCTGCCCCATTCAGCAGTGGGCCCATATTCTCCCAAGTCTTCCTTTTGCCAGTTACATCCTTTTTTATTGTTGTCAGTTTTAAGGTTTTGATAGTCATGGGAAACTCACCTGGAGGCTTCCTCAGAGACACTCAGCACTATGTCCCACAGGCAAGTATTGCAGAGAGTACCTACCATCTGCTGAAGAGAAAATGGGAAGCTGACTGCAAACAAGGTCATTAGCACATGTAGCATAGACCTACATCTTCCAGCATCTATCCCACAGGGATTTTTCTGTCTCAAGACCTGTCTTGGTTCAGAGGGGCTTTAGGTCATGAAGGCATATGTTTCAGCTTCTTCCTTGTCTATTTTCACCAGTAAAATCCCGATTTCTTCCATCTACCACTCCCTATACACATTCCTATGTCAGCAGTCACTGGCATCAGCATTCTCACCATGAGGCAGATTTTGCTTCTAGGAGGATTCCACTTGCCCTGGTACCACGGCTCTCCCTCTCTCACATCAGCTATGTGCCTAGCCTTGGACACAACCCCTGCCAAGGTGCTGACCAGGGTAATTGTGAAGACTCTGGTGTCCAAGCCAAGCTTGCCTCCAGGGCTGTCCTGACTTAGATGGTTTTATTTGATGAGAATCCCAAGTTAAATGTAGTTCTTTCTCTTGTTCACTTGTTTGATTGGTGCTGTGTACATTTAAGCTTTATTCTACCTGAGCATCCCTCTTGCCCTTTCAGTCCATGTCAAATAGTTACAAGGCTTCAATTTTATGCAGGCACTTGCTGTGTGCTAGAGTACTGTCAACAGCAGCTGCAGAAACTGTTTTGAAACCATTGAGTCACATTGCTGCAATGTTGGGAAGCTTCAGATGCAGCTCTGTTCCCATCAGGTCTGTCAGATGATCTTAACATCAGGCAAAGAGTTATCTGGCACTTCAGACCACTGCAGCAGCTTTGCTGGGTAGACCTTGGCGCAAGGCTGACAGAGGTTGAATAAAATGTGCAAAAATGCAGAAGAATGGATGTACAGCATGAAGGTCCATCTGTCCCAGTTGTTCTCTCTCTGATAATGTCCAAGGGTGACTGGCTGAGCAAGGACGGGGCATGAGCCTTCCTGGTTTTCTTTTATCTGATACTGGCCATCATCAGTTTAAATACTTCCAGAGATTTGGTTTAAACACTTTGGCAAGGAGTTTCACCAGCTATTTCTGTACTGTGATGTTTACTTGGATTTTCAATTCGTCCTGGTTTGAGCTAGAACAGAACTAATTCTGTTCAGTGATTTTACTTTTCAGCTCAGTCTCTTCTAGGCATCTGCACCTTCTGAAGTTAGCAGCATATTTTCACAAACAGTGTCTGCTTCTAGAAGTGATAATGCTTGATGTTTAGAGTTACTACTGAATATTGGTGTGTGCAGAAAGGCTCTTGCTTGTACTTGCTCCTGTGCAGACCAAGGTCACTGCTAAATCTTGTGTGCCACCTTGGGGGTGCAGAAAGTAAAAGGCTGCATGTGCAAGGGGGACTGGACAGGACAGGTGACCCTAAACTGACCAAGAAGGTACTCTATCCTGTATACATCATATTCAGTATAAAGCTGAGGGGTCACAAGGGCCAAGATCTTCTTCTATGGCTGAAGCCCAAGGAGGACTCTGTCCGTTCTGCCTGTGATCCAAATCCATGTGTTCCTGAATCCAGCTCCTCAATCCATTCCCGTCTGCCACTGAGTCCAGTCTGGGACTTCCCCAGTACTTGTTCCACAGCATCGGTGGTAAGGGTGATGCAATTACCATCAGGGAGGTTGGGTTTGATACTGGTTTTGTATAAATTTGTATGTATTTCATTTTATTATTATTATTATTTTCATTAAAGCTATTTTAGTTTTCCAACCCATAAGTCTTTCTCCCTTGTTCACTTTCTCTTCTCCTTTGGAAAGGGAGAGGGATTAATGGGGAACATCTGTCATTTGTCTAGTGGCCAGCCCAGCACTAACCCTTGACACTCTCAAACCTCATGCCTGATCATTTCAAGGATACTTGATGTTCTCACATTGCAAGGAATAGTCAATATTTTTGCCCTGTTTGCCTTCTTTGGACCATTTGTGATTTTAGAATTCTCAGGGGAGGAAAAGATGTGAAGTGCTTTAATTCATCTTGATACGGCAATTTTTCTGCTGCTGTTCCACAAAATATTTCCTTAACTTGGAATAAAGTTCATGTTCTCTAGGCAGATAAATTTACCCCATCTGTCTGGTGGTCACCTGGTGATGATCATGCAGAGATCAGAAAACATGTACCTTCTTCCCCTGGGCCTTTTTCTTGTCTGAGATGCTACCAATGGAGGAGTAGCTATGAGGGCTGGCCCATCCTGAGGATGACAAACCCTGACATCATGGCTTTTTGTGGGGGATGTTTCTGACAAGAGCCTCCTGGGTGTGCTGTCCAAGGAACTTTGGTCATGAAAGGAATCTCTTCTGTCCAGATTGTTCAGGTGGTGTCAGCAGAAACTGGGAGAACAGATGACCCATCAAGGGAATCCTCTCCTGCCCACCAACCCCCTTCATGTATAACATCATGTGGGGAGCATCACACACCAGAGGAACCCTGCTGCAGCTACAGAGCCTGATCACGGAAGGATCTGACTCCAGACCATCACAAGTTGACAGCACAGCCACTGATGGGAAATTCTATGCCCCAGACAATACCACTCATCTTGGGTTGTGATATCCTCGTAAAGGGGAGAGATCTGGTGCCCTGCAGAGTAAGACCACACACTCACAATGTGTCTGCTAGAAGGCACAGCAACCACTATGCCATTGTCCCTTCCCCAGTCACCTGCTCATATACAGCCTCACTGCATCAGGGCCCAACACTGCCCCATCACCATCACATGAAGAACTGACCAAGCAGACACCTGCCTCTCTACCCTCTGTTCAGCTTGATGGATCCCAACAGAGGCACACAGTGAATTAGCCTAGGACCTAGCTGCAGAACAGCTGGTTCAGCTAGATCCTAAGACATTTATTTTTATTGGGCACCTTGTGTCTCTCACTGCTGCACTTGGAGATCTTTATTTTCACCTGCGATCTTCCTATTTACTAGAAATCTTTGGAATCTGGTGTCAGGGCTCTTGAAAGTGAAGCAAGAAAAAGCCCTGATTACTCTATCCATGAACAAGCTGATAAAAATACCAAAAACATGTGGGATTAAACCTGTGCTTAATGTATACACAGGTATATGGTTTGTTTAATAGATCACTGCAGCACAAAGGTTTGAGGGATTCATCGAGCTCTCTGACTGATCTATTATGTGTTGAGTCAAATTCCTCTTTGCCCTGCTTAGAACCTATAGTGGTGCTGGGTCTGTCCCCTGTTTTCAAGAACAATGTGTTACTGCCTCTGCCTCAGTCATTTCAGGTGATGCCACTGCCCAAATGTATTGAAATTCCTCTGTCTTTGTTAAGACATTCCAGCTTGTGGGTGGTGCCCAGCCACTGCAATAGGTCATCCCTGGGATCAAGGTGTGGTTGGTTACAGTTCAGAGCATTTGATAAGGAACCAGAAAAGATCTGGAAATCTGGCAAGACGATCTGTAGGGAAAGGTGCCTCATCCCCCATGGAAGTACTTTCCAGGGATGTTCTGAGTGTTCACCAGGTTCTTATTTCTGATGGTATGGCACTGTGTTAGAATGGCCCTACCCCTGCTCTTCCTACCTCACAATCGAGGCCATTTTTCTAGAAAAGTCACAACTGCTTTAATTTGGGTAGAAGCATCCCCTCAGAAATGTCTCCACCTGCTTGGTGGGCTGCATTTCCTTTTTCCTGTCCTCCTTTTGAAGGTCTGTACCTTCACTTTATTCTACCCCCTGTTTATTGTTAAGAGCAAGGTTGTCTTCAGGAGGCTCTGTATTTTTCCCCTAAAATTAAATTTCTTTCCTGCATCAGCCTAGGACAAAGCTGTATGACTCTGTGTGTGTGTTTGCATGAACAAAAAATCCTAAATTTGTTACACGCACCGACTGTATCTCAGCTGCATCCCAGATTCCACCCTCTGTCAACCCCAGTGCAGTCTAAGCTGGCCCCACTGCAGTGCTTGTCTGGCTGGGAACTTCAGCAGGACTTTTGGTGACACGCTGATGCAGAAATGCTCAAACCCCAGTGGTGAATACTTGCTCAGACAAGTTTTGCCTTTCTTCATCCCTTTCTGAGCAATGACCTGGCTTTTTTTTTTGCTTTTTTTTTCTTCCTAGTTTGTTGGTTTGTTTTTTTTCCATCCCATATGGTCAATATTTAATTTTTGGTGAACAAAGATATTTTTCACATTCTGTTTCCCTGCGGGAAATCACTTTCTTGCAGGTTTGGATGACTCAGGATGTGAAGAATTATATTAGATATTATATGAGAAAGGTGAAATATGTGGACATGGGAGGAGACAGAAGGGAAAGAAGTGGAAATGGAAAATGAAGGGACAAGATATGGAAGGTGATGAGTGAAGGCATCAGGGAAGGGAAGGGAAGGGAAGGGAAGGGAAGGGAAGGGAAGGGAAGGAGGAAAGATAGAGGAAGTGATGATTCCCTAAGGAACAGAGAGGTGAGGGACAGTGAAGGAAGATGGAGAACAGAGAAAACAGGAGAAGAGGGAAGTGTGAAGGGAGTGGTGGGTGGGAATTTTGAGGAAAACACAGTATACACAGAAGGGGGAAAGAGGTGATGGCCATATCATGCTAGATAACGCAGAGGTGAGAGGAGAACCCATGTCCTGTTCTGACAGTCCTTCAGATGACTGGCTGCTTGTCACAGGTAAGTGGCCAGGCAGAAGAGGCTCAGAGGTCTGGTTGCCATCATGTGTTGCCTCCCTCCATCCCCCACATTGATTAGACATGGAATTTAGTGATGTGGAAACAAAGTGAGTGAGACAAATCTTTTTCATTTCACAGATACTTCATGAAATATACCTGGAAGATCAGGGATGTGACTTTCCAAGAGACCCAGAGAAGTCCATTCCTCCCCCAGATCCAGAAGTTAGCTCAGTTTCTTCAGACCCAGGAGGTCTGTAACTCTAAATTCATAGATTTAGTGACCTGGAAGGTTATACTCTTCTGTGGAAGGACCCCATAATACACCCAAGTGATCACTCCAAGGCCTTTAAGCAACAAGACAAGTTTCTTATTTCTCTGAGAGGGTACGGGGCTGGCAAATCTTCCGAGCATCTTCATATCTCTTCAGAGCATCCCTACATAGCACCAATTGCAAGTAGGAAGGAGAGCTGTTATCTAAACCTCCCTAACAGGCTGGCTAACCTGCCTCAGGCAGTTTTCACCTTCAGACACACTTCAGACTGCACAATATTGCCGGAGAATTGAGTGCCCACTTTTCCGTTAAGGATCTGACGGGGGGAGATGGAGCAGTGTTTCTTCATCATCCCCAAACAACCCAGCACTGGCAGGATGGAGACAGGTGCAGCTGGAGTAGTTCTGAAATGATGGGGACAGCAAAATCTGGAGAATAATCTCTCTCCCTCTCACACTCCACCACTGGACTGATGTTCTTGTCCACTGCACACTCAGTCACATTCAGGCTGGCCTTCTTAGAGCAGCAGGAACAGCTCACGATGCCTTCTTACAGAATCAGGCTATGTGTACCAGAGCAGAGTTGTCATCTGGCAGTTGTGGGTTGCCAAGTGCCTTTCAGAGGTCACTCAAGCCTCGGTTTCTATGGATGTTGCCTGGCAAGTTCTACCTTCCAGCTCAGTTCCGTGCAGCAGTGGAGGAAGGAATGAGGACCAGTGAGGGACCTGCCACCCAGGTACCCCTCCAACATCCAGGTCACAGCTCTGTAGGAGTTTAAAACCACCTTCACCACATCAGGCACTAAGGCTCAGGACCAGCTCAGGCTGATCTTTCTTCTCGGGCCTCTTTTTACCTGCTGAGTTTGAGAGAGCTACTGCTTATGCTGCAGCAAAAGCTGAACACCCACCAGCTGGTGCTGACAACTGTCCTTCTCCCCGCAGCTGCATTTTCTCCACCATTATGTCCCCTCACTGCATCACTGCAGTCTGTATCCAACCTTCCTTCTCACTCTTCTGAGCTGTTTGCTCCACCCCAGCACCTCCAATGCCACTAAGAAGCTGGACCACCCTCTTCCTGGCCACCACAACCACCATCAATGCCAGTGGTGCCTTCTTACTCCTCTCCTCTCTCCCAGAGGCACTGTCCCTTACAATGGCCTGAAAGGAGGACACTGTCCTCATGGAGTATGGTAACATAGTCCTGGAAAGCCTATAATTAACCCTCATTATCTAATTCACGGCTTCATCCTGGCAGCTCCTGCCACAAAGTGCTCAACAGACAGTGTCAAAAATACCAATTATCTCCCTGGCTGCCACTTGAGAAACAGAGAGAAAGAGAAAAGGGTGTCATGGGCATGAAGCCTGGTAGATGATGGTGACGCAAGACAGAGATAGAAAATGTACAGCAGAGAATCAGAGGCAACAGCTTTCCCCACCTTATCGGGAAGGGATGAGAAGCTGGGACTTCATGTGTGTTCTGGCCCAATGCCCAATCTAAACAAAGCCCAGAATGAAACCCCTTTTCCTCCAGACAAGCAGATCCCATGACACCAAGCAGCCACTTTTCTTCAGCTGAAGGCACTCATACACAACAGGTACAGCTCTTCAGCCTTTCTAGATTTAACCTGCTAGGCCTAGCACCTCCTTGCCCTGATGAATACACCCTATGATACAGTTTTTCTTGGCTTGGCCATTTTTGTCAGCTGCATCACTGTCCTGCAGCTCAGGACCTTGGTCCAACAGCCCACAGGCCTTTTACAGCTGTTAGGAATCACCAGTCATCCCCACCCTTAAATTCACCCCTGCATAAGCTCCAGATGATCAAGAAGGGAAAGAACAGAGACGGAAATCCCCAGGCCTACGTGAGCAGGTGACAGTAGGCAGTTGGGGCAGTCTTGTGCCTGTGGGCAAGCCTGGATCTTCCTCATGCTCCCTGCCTGGTTGTGCTTCTGCCTCCTTCAGCCGCTTCACGCCAGAGGTCCTCATCTCCCCCCATCACTTCTTCAAGCTCCATCTTGTTATTCAGGTCCCGTTTGTCTCCCGATACTCAT
Organism: Megaceryle maxima; assembly: GCA_024605025.1. Classification (NCBI taxonomy): domain Eukaryota; kingdom Metazoa; phylum Chordata; class Aves; order Coraciiformes; family Cerylidae; genus Megaceryle; species Megaceryle maxima. The sequence goes on along the minus strand of JANHGN010021474.1, from coordinate 13,201 downwards.
GGCAGAGCCTCCACTGTCTTTGGAGCTGGAGGAAGACAAGCGGGACAAGGCACTGGGCCGGAAAATTGGGTGCAGAAGTTGCAATGAATTCTTAATGATGCCCTTTCTGGCAACATATACAGAGAGATGGAGCTCAATGCTTTTCTTTTTTTAAAGTGTTTCTTATTTAAAAAGTGATGAGGCTCTTGATCCATTTTCCACAGCAGTATTGTCTGGGCCCCTGCTTACTTCTGCCTTGTTTGGCAGGAGACACTAATACAGCTCCTTGGGCTCACTTTCAATGCCACTGCCTCCTCCTTTGAGGATGAAAGCTGACTACCAGCCCCTGAGTAGTCTGTCAATCCCAGTGCAAAAGGGATCATATAACCATGTTGAGAGAGGCAGGCCCTGTCCCAGGGAGCCTGACAAGGGAAGGGAAGACAAAGATCCTGTCTGGATACTTGGAAAGCCAAGGATGGAGCAGTTCTGCACCCTGCCATAGTCCCATTAAGCCTGTGGCAGAACTTTGAGGTTAGCTGTATAGCACAGCACCAGTGATACTAATGCATCCCACATCTTAACTATGTATGTGAACCTGTTCCTTGGGTATGAGTCCTCCTTCCATCTCTCTTGTCCTTTCATTCCTAAATCTTTCACTCTCGGGCTGTTCAGTTTTGCCTTCTCTTACTTGACGTTTCCTCCAAGGATGAGAAGGGAGATGTACAGGTTGTTCAGTGACATCCTCTGCTCCTCTGCTAAGGATGGGGCACGTTGTGTGCTGCTTACACTCACAAATCCTCCTGGGCTCTGTGTAGATCTCAGGCTGCCCTCCAGCTCTGCATGACACAAACCCTTGTGTTTTAATTGCGAGTGCATCCAAGACCTGTAGAAATATGTTGGCCTGGCCATTTCCTAGCCTGTACTGTTCTCCTCCTATTGAGGGAAAGCCCTTGAGGCAAACGTCAGCAGTGTGACCCTTATATCCTCATCCATCTGCTCACTGCCCTTCAGAGCTGTTGGTCACTAGTTCACTGGACCCAACGTTATCTGGAGGGGAGAGATTCCTCTGCTCTCTTAGGCTTGGCCTGGCCCTGAGGAGTCATGACTGCTCAGGGTCCCCAGGGACTGGAGCTGTGAAGAGCAGTGGTATCTCCTAATCTGACCTGGCTATTGCAAGAGCCACCAACATTTGGATAAGAAATCAAAGCTCAGAAAGGAATGTTACCTTTGCAGTGGAAGCAGGATTCATCCTCCAGGCTACAGTTCTGCCATAAATGCTCTTCCAGTCCTGACAGTCAGTCCAGAAGAGGGCAATGTTGCCCACTTGCCTGTCTCTTTCACAACACATATACACACGTATGCACACACATACGCAGAGATCTCAACTGTTCCAGCCAAAGGCTCTGTGGCTATGTCATTTCTTCCTGTGCTGCAACAAATGATGGCTCAGATAAGTTACTGAACTTGATGGGGGTTAAAAAGAAGTGTGTCAGTATGCAGCAACCACAAGACAACACAAAATGGTCTTCCCGAGTCTGCAGCCAGCCTAAACCAGGAGGCTATGCAAAGCTGTGCTGTTCTTCTCCATGATGGATTTGCTTAGCAGTCCAACTCACACCAGCCACCCAGGTGACTCCTTCCCTCACATTGTCTACTGCAGCTAATTTGCTCTTCACAGCATAGTGCTGGGCCTTTCTCCCACTCCATGATGAAACCATCATGCTACACCAAGCAGGTTCTGGAGGCAGAGGTCAGTGTGGTTTGCTGCAGGGACTGCGTCAGTTGGACACAGTTATATTCATAGGCACTTGAGAGAACACTGCAGACTCTGAGATGCAGATTATACCTCATCTCTTCCCTGGACACACACTGGCTCACACAACCCTGTGCAGAGCAGAGAACTCCCAAGGTCCCTGATTGGAATCAGCTAAAGGCTACTTAACTACAAACACTGCTTATCTCTTTCATCACAAATTATTTTGGCCCAGAGGGCTGACTACGGTGCCTCCTGTGTTCCTCCAGCCCAGCAGTCCCCACCTGGCTTCAGGATATTTGTGATTACTTCAGTCCTGATGGTCTTCCCTTCCCAAAGATTCCTGCCCCCCCCCTAGACAGCATTTGCAAATACAGCTGGTTCTTTCTCATCCTTGTGGCAGAGCAACCAGATGAAATGCAGGGACTGTGGAGACAAAATCGAATTTAGCAACAAAATAAACAGCATGGGGGCACTTTACTGATTAGATTACGCCTCTTCATAATTTATGCATTAATTCTTCCCAAGGTTTGAGATTCCCTGTCTCAGAAGGCCCATATCCTGCACTGCAGAGAGGCAGATGCCAGGAACACTACCTTGATCCAAAGATCCAGCTTTCCACTAAGCACATGAAGCTCTGATTAACTCCAGCAGAGCTGCTCTTCGTTATGCACCATTGTCCATCCTCCAGAGGTGCACAGCCCAGTACCATCCCTTCCCACACTCAATCATTCTTCCTGAGTCCAATGAAGAACGCGTCAGACTGTGAAGCATCTGCCTGTAGTAGCATCTGCCCAAGGCAGCTCTAAAATCAATTCAAGCATTAATAAGAGTCGTCAGCTACTGCAGCGTATATATCCAGGAGCTGAAAGTCACTGTTGTGTTCATATTCACAACCCCCTAGGATCATTTAATCCTGCCCCTTCCTACAGTAGGAGCAGAGGCTGTGAGCTCAGCACACCCAAGAAGGAAGCTCAGAAGCCATGATTAGACCTGTGTGATCAAAGCTGGATGTGTAGGGGCAGAAGAAGAAACCCTCTGAGCCAAGCAGCAGTACCACTGTTGGAACAAACTAGAAACAAGAAAAAACAGGAGGCAGAGAAGAGACAAGACATGCAAGGGAATGGCTGCTATGTCACCATACACAAATTGGCCTAATTATGTATACAAGTGCACCAATAGCCACGGTTTGCTGGCTGTGTTCTTGACTTTAAATATTGATGCTTAGGAAGAGCTGAGATCAGGGTATCTGCTGGTGGATTAGGCTACAGATTGCTCAGTCATTACCAGTGGCCAGATCACCTGCCTTGGACTGCCTTCCTCCAGAGAGCTCTGAAGCTTGGGCAGAGGATGCCTCTCACCGCCAGCTGAGGATTTGTTGTGTAGGTGATGGGTGAGGGAGAGCAGCCCTACACACAGGCAGGGCTGTATGCATGCCCAGAATGGGGCATGAACTGGGTGCTGATCGGTACAGGAGGGGACTGGTATCATGGCAGAACCGAGGACTCCATAAAAATGAGGATGTGTCCAAACAAGGTGAGACACCCAAGGGCATAGAAACGGTGTGTCTGGGGGAGCACATGTGTCCTGGTTTGAGTGAGAACAGAACTAATTCTGTTGAGTGATTTTCCTTTCCAGCTCAGTTCTTCTCACTCCCTGCACTGTCTGCAGTCAGCAGCCTGTTTGCACAGGCAGTGTCTGCTCCCAGCAGTGAGAACACCCCACGGGCAGAGTTACTGCCAAGGGTTGGGGTGCAGACCAAGGCCACTGCTGGATCTTGTGCACCACATTGGGGAGTGCAGAAAGCAAAAGGCGGCACCTGCAGGGAGGAGTGGACAGGGCAGGTGACCCCAAACTGACCAGCCAGGGATTCCAGCCCAGAGATGACACATTCAGTAAAAAGCTGAGGGATCAGGAGGGTCTAGGGTCTCCCTTTCTTTGCTCTCTCAGACCACTTTGCCAGCTTTGCTCAGCTTGGCTCAGCTCCTCTTTCAGTTCCTTCCTCGGACCATCCCTGGAGGACTCTGTCCCTTCTGCCTTCGATCCCAGTCGGTGTGTTCCTGAATCCAGTACCAGAATCCAGCTCCTGAACACAGCTCCTGTCTGCTGTGGGGCCCAGGCTGGGACTCCCCCAGTGCCTGTTCCACAGCATCAGTGGTGAGGGTGATGTAATCACCACTGGGGGAGTTGGGTTCCATATTAGTTTTGTATATATTTGTAAATTAGTATTATTTTCATTGTTATTCAAGCTGTTCCAGTTCCCTTTTGTAATCGCTGAGTCTCTCTCCCTTATTCCCTTTCTCTTCCCCTTTGGGGAGGGAGGGGGTTAACAGAGAGCAGCTGTTACAGGTCTAAGGGGCCGCCCTGACCCTAAACTGTGACAACATGGTCACCAGGTGCCTGGGAGAATTCACAATCCTTCTTCCACACCCAAAACATAGTTGTCCAAACTTACTCAGTTTCTCCCGTACCATCCCTCCCATCCCACCTCCTCTACAAGACAAGGCTGGGACAAATGGACTCAGAAGCAGCTTTTCATATTATTTGTTGGGGTTTTTTGTTTTTTTTTGTTGTTTTTTTTTGTTGTTGTTGTTGTTGTTGTTTGCTTTTTTGTGGTTTTTTTTGTTTGGTTGGTTGTTGTTTTGTTTTTAAATAAGAAATTTATTGCAAATATAGAAATTGATTTTCTCCATACAGGAATCTCCAAGTTGAGGAAAAACGATTTCGTGCCATTCAGTTTTAAAACAGGAAAAGAAAAGAAAAAGAAAATAAAAGAAAGAAAAGAAAACAAAGAGAAAGAAAGAGAAATCTAAAAGAAGAAAGAGACAAATAAAAAGAAGAAGAAAAGAAAATAACCCAAACTCAACTTTGTCCATACACAACCGGGGGGGTCACAGGGTTGTTACAGAAGGAGGAACACCAAAGAGGCCACAAGGAGCCAGTCCCAGCAGCTGCCTCCCAGGCCCTTCCTTACATTCAAGGGCTGATAACCCCAGCTCTGTGCCCAGCAGCTGCCCACCCCTTCCCACCCCCTCACCCCAGGTGCTGTGCTTGTGGATGGACCAGCCGTACCAGCTCCAGAGGGTCTGGTCTTCCCCAGCCGTCCTCCACCCTTTCCTGCTGGGGAAGGTGGAGAGCAGGTGGTGGGGACAGGCCACCCAAGAGCAAGGCCTCACAGTGGCGGTGGTAGTTACGGGGGAGGCAAAGGCCAAGCCATACGCGTGGGGATGGGGCAGACAGAGGGGGGACCGTAAGGGGGAGAAGGGGTGGGTCACCTCCTGGTGGGTCCAGGAGGAGAGATGGTGCCCACCCGGTGGGAGAAGGAGAGGATGGGCAGAGATTACCCTCTGTCCACCCAGGGACGGGGGTGTGGGTGGGTTGGGGCGGCCCTGCGGAGAGCTGCCCTGGTGGTGCCACGCAGGGAGGGGCACAGAGATGTCTCCCCACGGCGCATGGCGGGGGAGTCGAGGGGAGGCAGACCGAGAACGCCCCTCACAGTACAAGGCCAAAGTGGCTGGAGGGACGGGGTGTGGGAGTGCGTGCGTGTGTAGGGAGAGGTAACAGACACTCCCCTCTGCCCCTTCTTCAGGGAAAGACCCAAAAATACCCGCCTCAGCCAGGGTGGGCAGGGGGCAGCTGAGGTGGGGCAGGCTCCATCAGCCCTACAAGAGACCCCTGTAGCTCCGTGGAGGGTGGCACTCAGTGTCCATCCCACATCAAGCCACCCCAAAGATGCTCCCTCCTGCTCAGATGGTGGATGACAGCAGGCTTGGCTCCAACCAGAGGACGCGGCTCCAGGAGGCTCTTCTTGCGTACGGCCTGTGCCGAAGGAGGTGGTGGAGGTGGAAGGGGCATTCTCCAGGCTCCCCGAAGCTGTGTGTCCTTCCAGAAGCAGATGAGCTTTCCGGTCAGCAACGAGCATGGCAAATGTGCTTTTGAGGCCCTAGGTCCAGGTTCTGCCTGTATGGCAGCAGTCTGCCCTGTAGCGCTGAGCTCTGCCCTACAGAGAGGGACCACATCTCATCATGAAGTCTGCCCAGCCTTTTTCTTCAGGCACTGCTGACTTATTCCACACTTCCTCTCAGAAAGTCTCCACCACTGCACTCAACCCTTTCACTCGCTGGTCCCTTTCTTCCTTTACCATTCCATTCTTCCCAGTGCTGCCATCTCTTCCCCTGATCTTTCCAACCTGTCCCCCTTCTCCACCCTCTCCATCTTCCTCTACCTGTCCCCTCCTAGCCTGCCCATTCCTTGGTTCCACTACACCTTCCTCACCCCTCCTGTGTCTGCCCTTCCTCTCTCTTCCTCAGCTCCTTTTCCCCCTTCCCTCCTGCATCTCCCCCTCCTTCCCCCAAGCCTGCCTTGCAGAGCCTCCTCCAGGAAGGCAGGCTGATTAGCATTGCAAACACACAAAGGCCTCCTCAGCCCGACATAAATCTTCATTTGTCAGTCATGAATATTTCACACCTGCCTCGGGAGGGATTTATTCAGCATGGAAGAGTGGGGAGGGGGAGAAGGGAAGATGATACCACAGCATAAGCTGAGGCAACACCAGCAGAGGTGGGGAAGAGCTCTGCCCCACAGGAATAGAGTGCCTAGGGTCTCACCTTCACTCTTCTGGGTAGAGGAACCCAGCCCAGGCTTCCCACCCGCAAAGACTGCCCTTGGAGGAAGAGGGCAGGTCAGCACCCAACCTCATTCCTCACTCTCCATGCTTTCCCTTGAGGTGAACTAAACTCATTTTCCCTGCCGAGAGTCACCAGTCCAGAAATAATTGGGAAAGGAGATGGTCCTGGTTGTGACCCATAGATCCACTTTGCCCTGGGAGAAAGCAGGGGTGACAGAGTCTTGCCAAAGCCAAGCCATAAGAGGGCTTAGCAACCTCAGGCAATCTTTCCATGCTTTTACCCACCACAGAGGCCTTAAAGGTTTCATCATGCCCTGCCCTCTGCCAGGGCCACCCACGGGAGAGAAGTGGTAGGACAGACCTAATCCAGAGCTCCCTGCAATCAATGAGAGGAAGGTGGTGGGAGGTCTTCTAAGGGATTGTAACCAGCCCCACATCAAGCATTCACTGTTCAGAGGTTTCCCTGCAGCTGAAGCACTTGTTCCCCCAAGAATAGCCTTGCTTGTAGATTTGAAGAAAGAGCAACCAGGGCATGAGGATGGTAGCGACCATTTCTCTTATGAGATCTATCTTGATGGGCCTCACTCCGGTTTCTAAATAATTAGAAGAAATTATGACCACTAGAAAGAGTAGGCCTTTAGTATATTATGCATCCCCCTTCATGCACACGACCCTGAAAAGCAGCTGAGAGACCATATTTGGGGCAAGGGGAGGAGGACACTGGAAAGAAAAAGGAACATTTTTTTATAGGGCTGATTGAGTTGGGTCCTCTTTGGGGTGTGTTCCCTCCCAAACTGGTAGGAGCCTCTCATAAAATCACATCAGGGATGAATGAAAGGAGTAGGGAAAAGAGGGACAAGGATGGGAGAGACTTTGGGGGAAGAGATTAAATTCCAACAAACTGGCACATACACAACAGGTGTTTGCTCAGAAAAATACAGTAAAATCATCATGCAAATAGATCATTAAATCTGCTTTCCTCCGACAGGGCTGGCGTCACTTTGCGAGCCCTCATCCCTGGGGAGGGAGCAGGACAAGGAAGAAAGGAGGAGAAAGGAAGGTAAGATGCTTTGTTCCCCTTCCTTGCCCTCTTCCTTCCACAGAACAGTCCATCTTGTGCAAACTTCACCCACAGGTTTGGAGTGGGGGGCTACAGTTTGGAGAGAAATGGCTTGTCCCTGATACCCAGCCTTAACCCCACCACAGGCAAAAGAAGGGCCTGATGATAGCTGGATCCCTGACCTTTCTTTTATACCTCGTTGGGGTGAAGGCGGGGGGGGAGACCAGAAACCTCTACAGGTTAACGTTTCCCCAAAAGGTATAAACTGAGCAGAACTGATTACAAGACCATACAGCAGAGAAGCACAGCAAGGGAAGAGATGGGGAGAGAAACAGGGCTCCATCTCCTCGTACCTGTCATCCCCCTTTTCCTGTCCAGATCTGTGCCTCAGCCATTAGTCTTTCCTGCCTGGGTGGTTGTTATGCTGGAAGACCTCTAGGCCTGCTCCACATAGTAGCTGGAGAGGTCTCTGCTGTGCCTAAGCATCTCTCACAGCATTTACCTGTCTTGATGTGCTGCATTGTCCCAACATGGAGAGGCATCTGGCAGCAGTGATGTGACATCCCTTCATCTTCCTGCACATACACACAAGGACACACACACACACGTGTGTACGCACAGCCCTTCCTCTGGGTTGGATTGGCTCTTACAGTGTGGAGTCAGTCCCATGAACACCTCTGGACTCAAGGCAAAATGACATTTTGACTAGTCTAGGGAAGCAGGCTGACAGTGAAGGAGGCTGAGGCAATGGAATCAGGACCTGGTTAGGATTGTTACCATCAGTATTCCTACAAGGAAGGAATCCCACAGACCTTCACAGGTTTAGACCTTGGGGATCCCCCCCTGGTTTTCGCACACCAGGCTATGCCTGCTGCTGCTCCTCACTTACAGAAGATGAAGTCATGTCACCTGTGGCATAAAAACCAGCTCTCAGAGCTGGCAGTGCTACTGCCTGACAGGTAACAGGCAGGTTCTCTGCAGGCAGCATCTAAATCCCTCCCAGAAACTCTCTTACACCCTCATCCTTCTCCCAGGGTCACCAAAAACACTGGGGCTTCTGAGGATCTCCTCAAAAAGGAAATAGCCACTTAGGAAAGGCCAACAGAGCACAGGCCCTCACTCTCATCCTGACAGAGGTGAACAGTTGTGAAGAACTGGTGTTGCAGCTGATGGAGAGGAGGCCTGCTGTGCTGCATAAAGATGCTTTCAGCAGGCAGCACCCCTGCTTGACAAGAAAACTTTGGGGGAGATGGTGCAAAGATTGTGCTTTGTTGGGCTGCTTAGAAATGAGATGGAGAGGGCAGTAGGCTCATTTCCAGCTTTGTGACAAACTTTTTATCCAAGGGATAGAGGTTGGGACCTAGTAAGTGAAACTAGGTTTCTGCAAAGACACTAAAGGATCTCTGAGAAAAGTTTGTCACAGCCTGCTGCAAGAAGGTGGAGGATATAGGAGGTGATATGTTGCTCTGAATCCCAAGAGAGTCTCTAAGTATTCAAAGGAATACTGCCTTCCAGAGGCTGGTATCCTCTTCTATCTCAGCACACATAGTGTGCCTGCACACACAAAGGGAGCTTCTTCTGGAGGCCAGGCCCCATTCTCCCATCCCTTTTGTTTCCTGTGCTCCCTCCTTCCCAAGAGGCTGTTTCCTGTCCATGCCAGAACGTCCATGGCCTATTCCAGAGGAAGCCACTTCATGGCTTTACTGTCAACCCAGTGAGGTGAGCAACTGAAATGCTGTTCTTCACATCAACCTGTAAGTGAGGAGGTTGGGTGATGCTCTTCTCATGTACACCCACCCCACCCCCCATGGTGCAAGAGAGCTGGGAAGAACTGCAAAAGCTTCATGTAGAACTGATTCTGTTGAGCTCTTCTCCAGGTCCCTTCCTCACAGCACGGGAGACATGAACAGAGAGTATCAAACCTAGGGCAGCCTGATGATAGTGTGTATGGTGGGGAGGACCTCTGGCCTGTAACATACATCGAGAAATGGGAACCCGTTACACCTCTGAGAGACCAGACCTTCCTGCCTTTTCCTCCACCACTCCCTGAGGACCTGGCTTGCCACGCCAAAGAGCACGTTCATACCCCCACACCAACTGGCAGAAAATGCTCTGAGCAGGCCTGGAGAGTGCCCATCACTCCAGAATTGCTGGTACTCATCAGTAACAACATGGTGGGAGAAGGGAAAGAGGAAAAGCAGCAAGGACACAAAGCCTGTTGTTCAGCAGGTCCTACCTCCCTTGGTCCCTCAGACCTCCTCTCCTTCCTCCGAGGAGGATGGAGGTTCACAAAGTATCTAGACAGAACGTGCAAGCCTAGGGAGCCTTCACAGAGAAGGGTAGAAAAGGGCAAAGGAAAAGAAGTGAGAGAACTTCTTCCAACAAATCCCACCTATCTTGGAAGGGGACAGAAAGAGAGAGCAGCCTCCGCTGTCAAAAGAAATGAGGAAAAAATAGTGATGGAAGATTCAGAAAAGCAGGTGTTTCAGGTGGGCAGAGAAGCTTTCTAAACCAAAGTCCTCCTCTCCCACTCAAAAGAAGAATCAGCCCTCAACGGGAACAGAAAGAGCAATAGTTCACAGCTGAGTTTCATGCCCAGTGAGTGTCCACCCCTGCCCTTCCCCTGCCACTGCTGCCACCCCCTCCCAGGCCATTCCCACCCACCCACACTCCAGTGTTGTTACCACAGTGTCAGAGCAGGACGCTCCTCCCAACCATCTGCAGGCAGAACAATGGTCCCCATAACACAGTAGAGACAATTCGGCGTGTGTGTGTGTCTGTGTGTGTCTGTGTGTGTCTGTGAGTGTGAGAGTTTTCTGTTGTTGTTGTAAACTTCAAGAAATTATTTTGTCAGTTTTGTATTTGTCGGGAGTATTTTGTTGTCGGTTTATTTTTCACAGTCAAGTGGCATTTTTTTTCTGTTTGTTGAGGGGGGGGGGCAATTTCTTGTTTTTGTATTGTTTCCTTGGAAAGAGCAAGGGAGAGTCACAGCTTCTGCTGAGCAGAGACTCCTTTCCAGTAATCCAGGATGTCATGCAGATCCTCATCCTTGGCAAACTGAACCTTCTTCCGCAGGGCATGTCCAGCCGCCATGTAAACCTCCTCCCTGTGGTGCTTCTTGTAAGGCCGGAATCGCTCCCAGATCTTGTGGGTGCTCTCTGATGAGTACTCAGGGCTGGAGGAGTAGCCCGAGAAGTAGTGTCTGGGAGAGAGCTGGGAGTACGTGGAGTCTCGCTTGGACCGGGAGAGTGGCTTGAGGAATGACACCCGCTGGCTCAAGGTGTCAGCACTTTCCTCATAGTACAGGGCTGGGAAGGAGTGACGGTGCTCACTGCAATGGTAAGAAGGCTTGACCTCCAAGTGATGGATGGCGCCCGGGGACACCAAGGGAAGACGATCCAAAGGGCTGTTGAGTGGACTGCCCTTCTCAATGTATTTGGAGTCAGACTTACTGAGTGGTGGGTGGTCAGGCACATCCAAGCTGAAGACCTTGGCGCTCTTGATGGAGCCACTAGAGGAAACACTGCAGGTCTTTCTGGCCACAGCAGCATCAGCACTGAGCTGGCGCTGCAAAGGGTGGTGGGAGCTTTCCTTGTAGGGTGGGGAAAGAAAGCTGGGCCGCTCTAGACCACCCGAGGAACTGGCTGGGATGGACTGGCACTCAAAGGCCATGTCTGAGTCAACACCAGTCCCACCGCCCAGGAAGGAGGCTGTGTCCAGCTTGAGGGCATCGATGCAGTTGTTGATGATCTGGTTGACCTTGTCCACCTCCTTGGCTATGGTAGAGATCTCAGCAGCTGAGCCTTGCCCATTGTCAAGTTCCCTCAGGTCCTCGTCCCTCTGGGTTCGCTCCAGCCCATCCCCACCACCAGTCCGCACCTCAATGTAGTTACCTTTAGTGGTGACTTTAGGAGTCTCCATCCCAGCCTCTATTGACTTTGACGGGGGCAACTTCTCCCCAATCATGGAAGGGATGGAGGACATCCTTGAGACGGGGATGACTGGTGGCTCACCCAGCTTCTGGGAAGGATGGACCATGGTACTGGTATCAATATCTGATCCATAACGCATTTCCAGAATGGTCTTTTTGACATTGAGGGACTTCTGTTTCTCCTCCTGCATCCTCCGCTTCCGCAGGCAGTAGTACACCACCCCCAGGACAATGACCATCCCAAAGAGGCAACCCAGGGTGGTCATGATATAGTGGGTGGTGGTGGAAGTACTGGAAATAGGGTCCTCCCTGCCTTTGCTTCGGGTTGCAAAGGTCAGACAAGTGTGATTGTAGCGCCTGTTGTTACGGATGGAGGCCACACAGAAAGTATAATCAGTGTGGGCTTTCAACTTGTTGACAGTGACATATTCCTTCTTGCTCTTCAGTGTGGCTATGTCAGAAACATAGCTGTTGTTGTACTGGACCAGCACATACATCTTACTGTAGGGCATGGGGATGGTTACCATCAGGATGGCTGAGGTGATGGTGACATCATGGAGCTTGATGCTGGGACTGAAGGACGAGTCAGTGGTGGAGGAGGCTGGAGGCTTTACTGAAAGGAAGTCTCCAGGGCTGATGGCTGAGCCCTCATCCAGGTCTCTCTGGGAGTCAGGGGTATAAGGGGTGGGGTTGATCCTGGAGAGGGAGGGGATGGTACCACCTCTGCACATGGACTGGAAGATGGTGATGGCGTTGCGGTTGTGGTGAGGTCGAGGTACAAGGAGCGGGTACCCAGCAAACTCCCGTGGAGTCTCACACTGGAGTCGGTCATAGTTTTTGGTGACATTGTTGAAGAGTGCCAGCCAATTAAGAAAGCTGTAGAGGCTACAGTCGCAGTTGAAGGGGTTGCCAGCCAGCTCGCACACCATCAGGTTGCTCAGGCTGGTGAAAGTGTTCCCCTCCAGGCGGCTGAGACGGTTAGATGACAGGTCAATGCTAATCAAGCTGGGGCATTCAGAGAATGCAGTAGGGGTGACCAGCTCAATTAGGTTGTGCTGCACAAAGAGGAACTGGAGACGGGCCATGCCCCTCAACATGCCTTCTGTCAGGTTGGTGAGTTTGTTGTAGCCCAGCTGCAAGACCTGGAGGTTTGACTGGCCCATGAAAGCCCCATCCTCGATGTAAGAGATCTCATTCTTGGTCAGGTTCAAATCAGTCAGGTTGCCAAAGCGGTTGAGGGAAGAGTACAGGACCACTTTGAGCTTATTCTCGTTCAGACGCAAGTCGTGCACTGTGCTGTTGATATGCTGGGGGATGGTCTCATATGGGGGCTGGTTCTGGCTGCAGATGGCCAGCCACACATAACCTTTGTCCCCCTCGATCAGCCAGCAGTCACCTCGCACAGTGCCAGGGGTAAACAAGCAGAGCAGGGCAGCTGCCCACAACCCCAGGCACATCATGGTCTGCAGTGGTGACCTCATCAGGACAGAAAAAAAAACCCCAACAAAACAGCCAAACAACAAAACCCAACCCCAAATATCAGGACCACAGCAAAAGGAAAACAAGGGGCAGAGGGAAGAGAAAGGAGAAGTAACTGGGGTTTAGCAATGGAAGGGCATGAGGACACCAGTCCTATGCGGTGATGTCACCATTGTTTCTTCTTGCCCTCCGGGTCAAGGCAGGAGCATGGTGAAGGGGGAACACCGTGCAGTCTGCTTCCAGCACACCCGAAATTTAAGACCGTGGAGGATTGGTCTGAAAGGGAACTACCTTGTGCTTCTTTTCTAAACAAAAATTCAGACTGGGGATAATGAATCATGAGCAACTCACCCACCTTTTCCACTTCTCTCC
>JANHGN010021473.1:0-38094 GCA_024605025.1 Megaceryle maxima | reverse complement strand
GGTGCCAGGGATGGGGCAGCCACCACCTCTCTGGGCAGCCTGGGCCAGGCTCTCACCACTCTCAGCACCAACAATTTCTTCCTTCTCTCCGGTCTAAATCTCCCTCTTTTAATTTAAACCCATCCCCCCTTGTCCTGTTAAGGAGTCCAACTCGGGGCTCCCTGCAAGCATTCTAACACTTTGGATCTAACACTTTATCTGCCCACACCTCACGTGGCCATTGCTCCAGCAGGAGTGTTGAGTGGTGCTGCTCTGATTTCATCCCCCCTCGCCCATGGGGAGAAGGGGGGATAGGGTGCAAACTACAAAGCCTACAGCTCTCTCTTCAGAAAAGCTCTGCAGCGTTTGTTGTTCCGAGATCCCGGTCACCCCTCTGCTCACGAGAGTCCCCCGGGTTTCAAAAGTTGGTTTCGCACCAAAGAAATGAGGAAGCCAGAGAAGAGCCAAGAGCTCTGGCCGGCAGATGTGTGCGTGCCTGCGGCCGCCGAGCAGAGCATCGCTGCCACCAGCAAGCACGATGTCGCTTCTTTTAACAGCCCCCATCTCTGCTGCTCCTCCTGCTTAACAGAGCTTGCACTGTTACTAAACCCTTCTCCAGTCCTTCCAGTGGACCCCCAACCACGTCCTGGCACAGACTCTGCCATTGGGAATGACATTTACTCCCACCCAAGGGATCAACTCGACATTTGTGACAATTTCTACCTAAAACATTTCGGTGCTTACAGAGTCCTGCGGGTTCCTGTTCAGCTGAGCTTCAACATTAAGCATTTTAGGTGAAAAATCTGTCGGGCTGGGTGCATGATAAGCTAAGTGCTTTCTGAAACCCTAATCCTGCCCTACTATAGCAACAGAGACACAGAGAAGCTTTTCAATAAAGTAAATAACGGTGGTGCCCGGCTGCCTCATCTCTGCTCCCTTAATAAGCGACATAGATGGAGCTGCAAAGATGGGAAATTGCATTTGCAAGCAATAAAGTTTGTTATTACCAGGAAGCAGCTGTGAGCAAGGGAGCTGAGGGTGCACGCCTCAACTCCCCACCACCAAGCACCCCAGCACCTGGTGTGTGGCTTTTGGCAGGGCCAGCAAAAGGAGGACCCACCAAAGCAGCTTTGGCTCTGATTTAGTCAGCAGTCGGGTGCTGGAGCAAAGCTCTCTGTTGTGTGATGCCCCATCTGTCTGGTTGGCCCAGAGTTGAGGTGGCAGAGAGGACACCCCATCACCTTGGTGAGGAGCACAGATCTGTACCAGCTGGGATTTGCTGCTCTCCCTCTGGGGATCTTACAGAGGGAGAAGTGGAAGGACTTGCCTGGCCATGCAGCAGCACTGGGACGGTGTTTGTGTGTTCAGCAGCAACACAACCACCATGATGGACCTACCCTAGCTTCCTCCTGCCCTGACATCCCATGTCGCCCACCAAACCCGCTGGTATTCCTGGGGATTTTGGCTCTGGGAGTCCCGAGTACCACGTGCCCAGGCAGTAGGAAATTCAAGCATTCGGGAGACAGCAATGAGGGTGGCAGAGCAGCAGCAAATAAATGCAGGAAATACTGCCAAGGAAGACACTCTTTTGTCCATCCTCCAGCCCAAGGCTTTTCTTCAAAGCACCAGGGAGCAGCAGAGGGACAGGGATGGTTTATGAAAAACACAGGCAGAACTGGGGCTTTCTCATAACTCCCTGAGCTGATATTAGTCTCCAGTTTAGCCTGTTAGTAACAGATTTCCCTGTCACTATTGAACTAGATGGTGCACGCAGGATGCCACAGGGTGGGCAGACCCTGGTGTCAAGGTGCCCTTTGCACCCAATGCTCCAGGCTGACCTCCAACTCTGCCAAGCTACAGTGCTAATGCAAAGAGTGGCACCACCCTGGCCTCGTGCATCCCATCCCCACCTTCATCTTACTTCCCCAAAGCCATTTCTCTCCTCAGGGGAGCCAGCAGCAGCCCCAGGCAACACGCTCTGAACAAACAGGTCCTCCGTGCTCACAGAAGAGCACTTCTGTTGCTGTGGTTGCTGCTCACCAGCCCCTTTGGAGAGCCACGGAAACAGAACAACATAGAAACCAGACAACAGCAACAAAGATTGCCTCTGTTAATGGTCAGGGACCTTGCTACAAAGGCACAGATGAGATTTTGTTTCCTAGTTGGAGAAAAACATTTCTGGCTGCTTTAATGTCCGCTCTCCCGAGTGGCTCCTGGTCCCCAGGAGATCGAAGCATTGGCCATGTCCCCTGTCCCACCTGCTCCATCCATCCCACGTGCTGGGGGACAAACCGTGCCAGTCCTCCATGGTGGGCACGAGGACAGCTGTCAGCCACCTGCACCCAGTATTTCCTCCTATATCATACACCACGTTCTGCAGCCTCATAACTGATATCAAAGGTGACTTTAAACACCAATATTTACCGTGCTGAACAAATACTGGGCAACCCACTGGTGGACTAGCAATAACAGTGCCACCTTGTGAGACCTCGCAGGGATAACAGGCTGGGGGAAGGGTAAAAAAATAAATCAAAAATCCACATTATGGGTTTTAAGAAAGATTCAGATAGAAAAAGGGTGAGTTAAAGCAAGAGAGGGCACAGAGGATCCGCATCCATCCATCCCTCCCTCCCATGGGGAGCCACAAGCCAGTATCCCACACCTCTGAGCATCCTGTCACATGAGTAGGGAACTGGGAAGTTTTGGGCTGATGACAGGATTGAAATGAACTAGTGAGAGGTTGCAAGCATCAGATTCAGAGACGACGGGGAAGGAGTTTGCATCGAAGCAGTGAGCTCTGGGTTTGCAGGGAGCAAAGCCCATTGGAAACTCTCTGGGGGTAAAAAGCCAAGTCAGGGTGGCTGTCAGCTGGGATATGTAAGACAAACCACCACCCCCCCAGTCTGAACAGGGGGATACACAAGACAAACCACCATCCCCCCAGTCTGAACAGGGGGATACACAAGACAAACCACCACCCCCTAAGTCTGAACAGGGGGAAATGCGAGACAAACCACCACCCCCCCAGTCTGAACAGGGGGAAATGCAAGACAAACCACCCCCCCCACCCACTCCCCCCAATCTGAACACGGGGATACACAAGATGAAGCACCACCCCCAGTTTGAACATGGGGATACCTAAGACAAACCACCATCCCCCCAGTCTGAACACGTGGATACACAAGACAAAACACCACCCTCCCCAGTTTGAACACGGGGATATGCAAGACAAACCCCTCCTCAGTCTGAACACACAAAGCTTTCAACATATCCATGTGTTTATCCTAAGATTCAGGATGCTCTCGGGGCAGCGGTGGGCACCGGATGGCTACAGACACAGGATGACTATATCCACAGGAGCAAATGCCCAGAGCCTCCCCACGATGCTCGATGTGCAGGAAGGACAGAGATTTCCAGCAAAACACCAACTGTTGGGGTAGGTCGCTCGGCTCACACGGCATGACCCCTGCCCTTCGCAAAGCCCGGGGATAACCAGCGTCCCCACGGTGCCCACCTGCCCCAGCCCCTCTGCGGATGCCTTTCAACTGCTGCAAATAAGAGCCACAAAAAAAAAGGACAACCCCCCCCAGATAAAGCTATTTTACGCCCAACTTGCTGCCAAAGAACTATTATCGGCGTTCTCTGCTTTCACCTCCCCTCTGTGCCTGCTTGTTCCAGATGACTGAATAAAATAAAATCAAAATGAAATCAAAAGAGGGAGACTGAGAAAGAAATGACCGCTTTCAAATAAGCCCAGCTTGATGGATTCAAGACCCAGATCGAGCCACAATGGGATGGCCTAGATTTCCCAGCTGATTTTTTTCCTCCGGTTTCCCAGAGTGAAAAAGGAAAGAGAAAACCCCCCACACCACTTTGCCCAGTTTCCCTCAAAGCAGACGGTCAAATTAATAAAACGAGTGGCTGGTAGAAGGAGACCGGAGCTGGCAGGGAGTTATAATGAACCCAGATTGCTACAGATTGAACACAAAGTTGATTTTTGTTCCCCTTTACTTAAAAATCTTTGGCATAAGTCATTTCACACCCTGTGCTGGGCATTCCTCGTGACAGGGACCACTGCACGGAGCAGTGGGAGAGGAGTCTTTCTGCACCCAGGAGCACTTGCTGGAGGTGGCACCAAGGTCACAGCAAGCGGTGATGGCCTAGACCCCACCCCTGAACACCAGGCAGCAGACACTGGGACCAGTCCATCCCAACACCAGAGCAAACCCAAACCCAGCAGGCGTGCAGCAGCAGCCGGTTGAGATGACTGGGGAAATCCAGCCTCATCCTTGGCAGCCGGGGCCAGTCTTAACTTACATGGTAAATCCCAAGGGTTCCCCCATGCAAATTCCCCGGCACCGCGTCGAGAGCACCAGACCCTGCCCGTTACTTGATATTTGCAACGTGTCGGAGCTAAAAATAACCCCCCGCCTTTGAGAAACTGGAATAGCCGTGCGGTTAACGCGCCGACGGGACGGCGCTCCCCGGGTCATGAAGTGGCTGGATGTAGAGTTCAATATTTCTCCTACCCCACGTTGCCATCTCCATCTGAAAGCGTTACCAAGGGAACGCCGCTGAAGCATCGGAAAAGTACCTGGCGACTGCCAAATTGGAAAGGGCAACCTGTGTACGTGGGTGAGCCGAGGCGGCTGCTGCCGTTGCGGGTGTCCCCCGAAGGCGTGCGGCCGAGAGCTGCCTGCTGGTACCTGAGCTTCCTTCAGGTGAGCTTGGATGAGTCTTCTCAGGTGGCTCTTTGTACCATCAAATGATCCCGTAGGTTGCTGGAGTAGGGGGTCGTCAGCCTTGGAAAGCAGCCCTGGACTTGAGATTCTCTTTTCATAGAACGGCTTAGGGTGGAAGGGACCTTCGAGATGACAGAGTCACTCAGGTTGGAAAAGATCTTCAGGACATCGAGTCCAACCTCAACATAACCCCACTACCCTAACTCTGACAACTCACCGCTAAACCACGTCCCCAAGCACCACATCCAAACAATCTTTAAATACATTCAGGGGTGGTGACTCAACCACTTCCCTGGGGAGCCTGTTCCAGTGCTTAACAACCCTTTCTGCAAAGAAGTTTTTCCTGATATCCAACCTAAACCTACCCTGGTGCAACTTGAGGCCATTTTCCCCTGTCCTGTCACCCGTCACCAGTGAGAAGAGACCAAGACCACTCTCGCTACAACCTTCTTTCAAGTAGTTGTAGAGAGCAATAAGGTCTTCCCTCAGCCTCCTCAGATCATCTAAGCCAACCTTGCTACCATGGGCAGGGACGTCTCTCAACTAGACCAGGTTGCTGAAGGCTTCCTCCAACCTGTCCTTGAATACCTCCAGGGAGGGGGCATCCACAACCCCCCTGGACAATCTATTCCAGAGTCTCACCACCCTCATACTGAAGAACTTTTTCCCAAGATCCAATCTAAACCTATTTTCCCTCAGTTTAAAACCATTTCCCCTCATCTTATGAAGGGTCCCTTTCCAGCCTTCCTGTAGGTTCCCTTCAGGTATTGGTAGGTCCCCCCAGAGTCTTCTCCAGGATGAACATTCCCAGCTCCCTCAGCCTATCCTCACAGCAGAGGTGCTCCAGCCCCTGGATCATCTTTGTGGCCTCCTCTGGACTTGTTCCAACAGATCCGTGTCCCTCTTATGGTGGGGACACCAGAACTCGATGCAGTATTCAAGGTGGGGTCTCACAAGAGCAGAGTAAAAGGGGGAGAATCACCTCTCTTGATCTGCTGGCCACACTCAATGCATCCTAGGATACGGTTGGCCTTCTGAGCCACGTGAGCACACTGCCAGCTCATGTTGGGCTCCTCATCAATAGCTTCTCATCTTTTCTGGTTGTTAAACCAAAGCCATGGCTGCCTTGCTTCGCCCTCGCATGGCAGGGAAGGAGCTACTGACTCCAAATCACTGAGCACCGAGAAGCAGCCCAGATAATCAGGGATCATCCTTCTTCCACTCACAGGCAGCCCCTTGTTTAACTCCTTAAATGTCAAGCTGACTCACCTCCTGTCTCATCCCCTCCAAATTCTGTTCCACTCCACCCAGCCCTAGGGGTGAGTCCATTCAGAAGCAGCAGACACACCCCCTGTCCTCAAATAATTCAATTAAAGCCTCCTGCTCAATTCTATCTGCTGGGAAAAAAGAAGAAAGTAATGATGGTTACTTCCTTCCTGAAGCACTGGGAGACCTGAAGCTCAAAGGCCATTCCCCACCCAAGCTCATCATCAAAAGCCTTCCCTGCCACTGCTGCAAGACACGATGGCTTCACAGCATCACCTCCTTGCCCTGCTTTCTCCTCTGAATAATTTTGCAATCTGCAATCACTACTAAAACAGAGCTGGCAAAACTTCCAACCTGGAACTGGTTGGAACACTTCCAAACTGGCAACCACAGAGAGCATGGACTTGAAACGCTCTTATTAACTTGGGAACGTCACCATCACCAGTGGTGCTGGAAGGCAGCGGAGCTTGCACCTTGCCCTAGGGACTCAAGGGCAGATTCCCCCGACCCAAAGGCTGCACAGGCAGCAGTGAGCTTCCAAGAGGCATTTCAGGGATAGTAGATTGCTAATCCTGGTAAAGGTGGCAACCCTGAGCAGAGACTCGTCAAATATCCTTGTGTCTCACTTGGCTGTGCACAGAAGGAAAGTGAAGCCCAGCACCTATAGCACGACTTCTCTTTTGACCTCTCCTGCCTAATACAAGGGAACTATGGAGTCCCACGGATGTGTGTAGCGGGTGGGACTTGGAAAGAGGCCACCAGCTAACAACACATCAATGAGCTGTCAGGTGAAGGCCAGATGCTACCAGAGATAACAAACTTGAGTAAGTGAACCCAACAGCGTGGAGATACTAACCCTGCTCCATCAACCACCCTTTGGGTATCCAAGCCCTCCAGGAAGAATTTAAAATTCCCACTTCTCCAGTCATGCTGGAGAGCTCCATAACTTCATCCAAAATGTAGCCAGCAGCAGGGCCAATGTCAGCAAGGTGGCCCAGGCTGCCAGAAGGGAGCATGGGGCAACTGAGTGCCACCAGCAGCCGAGGACAAGCAGGTTGCTTCTTCCTGGTGAGCAGCTGCAGCAGCCTGCAGCCCTCATTTCTCTCTATCATCACATTTCTGGGATAACGGAGCTGGAAGTCGAGTCTATCACTCGGGATGACATGTTTTATAGTGGGCTGCACTCTTCATAATATGCCACTCTTTAGGACTTGGCCACACAACTGTTATTAATGTTAAAGTGACTAATGGACAGAAATCTCCCTGGGCATAAAGATAGGAATTATCTCCTCCTGTAAGTATCTCTTTCCATCCCAGGCTGTCAGGCGTTGTCTTTTCTCATTGCTTTACCTTTCCTTCTCACTGTCACATTCTTATTATATTATCTTCCTTTCCCCAGCAGAGTTTCCAAAAGGGGCCCCACTATCTGTGCAGATAAAAGCAGCTTGAGGAATTCTTTCCACCCGCTGGAATGGCAGCGGGACCCAGCAGGCTGAAAAATGTAGGCACTGGGATTTAGCCACCTTCCACCAGAACACCATCCAGGCTGAACGGTGTGGGCAGCAGCCCCGGCAGGGTGGTTCCTGCTGTGCACAGGGGTCCTGGTGCTGGGAGACGTGGGGATGGTGTCCCACCAGCTTCTGCAAGCCAGCCGCTCTTCTGGGTCTTTCTGTTCCCGATGGCATTATCTCACTCAAGGTAAAAGTGATGGGCTTTGATTTGTGTCTTTAGGCAGGCACACTCCGAACTTTTATGGAGCAGGAAGAAGAGGGATGAAAAAAAGCCTGATATTATACCCTTATCTCAGCAACAAGGGTCAGCAATTCTTTCTACTTGACTAGTGACATGATTTTTCCTTAAAGGCTGAAGAAGATACAATTTCATTTTGCTAAACAAGCCCAGAACAGCTCTTTAGTTATCTCTGTGTGTGTCACTAGGAATGTGGATGTGCTTGGTGGCAGAAAATCAGCAGCAGTGATGGAAAAATTATTTCCCCCTTCGAAATGTCAGCCTGGGAGAAGCTGGCACAGGGACAGGCCAGGGACTCTTCTACATTTTGGTTACAGTCACTCCTGTGAGTCATAAACTTCAATTATATATATACATAGCCCACGTATGTACCTCAGTCTTCAGGATGGACTTCTTCTGGCTGTTCTATGACGTATCTCTACTGACATATTTCAGTATTTGCCTCCTGGTTTCCCCTCTTTCCCTGTTATGTGGGGACTGTCCATTGGTAGCTCAGCTCCCACCATAGCAAAGGTCATCAATTTTTCAAGGCAGCTTTTATCCCATCAAGGAAAATGTGGGTTTGTGAATGACACAAAAATATCTTCGAAGAATTCCCTCTTCAGAGAGGAGCCTCAATTACAATTTAAAAGGATTAAGCTGTTCTCAGTTGGTTTTGTGCAATGTTTGGGGGCTCAGGTTTCTTACAGTAAACCTTTTTTTTTTTTTTTTTTTCCTGTAGACATGAAATGTTCACTCCATAGACTTTTTTCCTTTAAGCTGGAAATTTCTCCAAGAAAAAAACCCATTGTGACCAACTCTGTCCTATCTGGGGCATCTGCAACGATGGGGACCAAGAGTTCTCTGAGGCTCAGGGTGAGTCAAGGAGCTGACACTCACTTTATATGCAAATAATGACAAAAAAAGTAAGCTGAAACAGCTTGGAAAAACTGAACCCCTCATAAGAAAAGCCCCGAGCAAGCACAACTCTCACAGCAGCTGTGGATGTGGGAAAGAACATGGAGTTCAGGGGACAGTGTGGATTACATGGGCTCTGTCTCTAAGTGATAGCAGCAAGCTGGCCCCAGAAGCAAGTGCTGCTTTACTGAGCTCCACCAACCATCTCCCTGGAGCATTCAGTTGCTCCATCTCTCCCCCACCACCATGGCTGGAGCAGAGTGGGGATGACAGGACAAGGAAGGACCTTTTGGGTCATGAAGATGCCCCACCAAAGGCAAACCCACCATTAGAGGCTGTGCAGGGAGGAGGTTGAGTCACCATCCCTGGATGTGTTCAAGGGTCATTTAGATGTGGTGTTGAGGGACATGGCTTAGGGGTGAACTTTGTAGAGTAGGGTTAATGGTTGGACCTGATGATTCCAAGGGTCTTTTCCAACCTGAATGATTCTATGATTCTGTGATTCAGGGTTAATGGTTGGACCTGATGATCCCAAGGGTCTTTTCCAACCTGAATGATTCCATGAAATCCCCAGAAAAACCTTGATCCCTCCCTCAAGAGAAGAGCACATCTGTCACCCTGGACCATGGCAAGAGAAAACAGCAGCAAACGCCAGTGACACAGCACGTGAGCAGCTCCCACCATGCTCTCAGCTCTGCCACTGCCGAGGGTGGGAGCATCACAAGGCGCCGCCCAACGTCTTCTCCATTTACTCTCCAAACTCAACATGCAACAGCGAGATAACAACTTGCCCTCGTGTTCCTCAACAGACAGCTGGATCCGTGAAAAGCAACTGGCACTTGGAAGGTACGAGGTTGGGTTTGTCTCCTTACGCACACCTTGTGCTTTTGTTTCTCATGAGCCAGGCGAAGCTGAGTGGTTCCCTCCCACACAGCTCAGGAAACATTCACAAATAACAGCACATCTTCCCCAGAATGATTTGTTGTTTTGAAATTAGGAAGTTTTTAAGGACCCTTCCTCAGTACCAGCATCACTTTTTCCTTAAGAGAAACTCAACAGGCGCAACGGGAAACAATTCAGGGGTGAAATGTCTCCCACCAAGCCTGGGAGAAACGAGGCTGCTGTGGGGAGCTGCGATTGGCTGCACCATGCAAAGGATGAATGAGCAGAACTCTGAGCTTAGGAGAAACACTGCAAAGGACCCATCAAGCAAGGTTAGGAAATGGTGGAAAATTATTAGCACATTCCTTACCAGTTGCTTCCTGAGGTCACACAGTTAAGTTGAAGGTATTAGGTGACCGTGGATACTTCGGTTGGGCTCAGATTTTGAGTATAAATCCCCCATCTCTTGCCTTGACCTGGACACGAGGGCACGGAGCTGCAGGGTCAAGCTTCTGAGAGTTCACATCTCAGTGGTGATCAGAGGAGATGCAAAAGGACCAAAGAAGCCATTTGTGCCACAAAGATATGGGGATCTCCTTTCCCAAAGAGCACCGGTGCAGAAAGACAACCTCAAAATATGAAGAGATAGATGAAGACCCAGGTTGGCCACTGCTCAGCAGCTCATCCATGCTGCCAGGTCTCCACCACCACCCTGCCCATGCCCCAGCCAGCTGAGAGTAACCAGGCAGAGACCCCAGGGAGGCACCCATGGAATGATGCACAGAGCTGTGGAACAAGAGAAGGAAAGGGCTTTGCACAGGGATACTGGGTTTGGAAGGCACAAAGAGGGCAGAGAAGCTTTTGCCTTTGTTTGAATCTTGCCCAAGAGCTAGAAACACAGAAGAGCACCTTCAGTGCCTGTGCAGAGAAGCGCTGACAGCAGCCTCTGAAGACAAAGGAACTAACAAGAGAAGCTGAGGCAGGACAAGTGGGTCCGACTTGATCAGGGGTCCCCTCCTGACAGCACGTGAAAGCCGTTTAGCAGCCTGAGAGGTGCCAGCTTTGTAAAAGCAACGAACAGGAACAACGATGGGTACTTAATTAAAAGCTCACACGCAGCCAGATGACAACAATTATCGCTGCTGCTTTGCTTTCTCCAGTTAAATAAACCCTTGCTGCCACAAAACCAAAGGGAGACCAACGTGCTCAGCACCCATCTCCGAAACGTGCCCAAGGGATGCAGTCTCCTTCCCAAGGCAGAGCATCCCTCTTGTGCCATGGCTTCATCCACGTTTCCCCCTCACAGAGGATAAGGAGGTGGCAGGTTTTACTAAACCTTGTGGTCAATAAAATTGGGGTTTGTGTCTTCATCAGGAAAAAAAAAAAAAAGCATCGACTCACGGAGCCAAAGCAGCACGGTCTGATAAGCAGTGATAATAACAGGCTGTTACGTGTGTGTGGCTGAGAGCAGGATGCCCTTGGAAATGAAAAAAAAAAACCCCAAAGCAGGTTAAAACCAAATGTAACAGTAACTGCAATTGGGCTTCCTGGTAGATTAAAGGGGTGAGGAAGGAAGGCAGGTCCTCATTCATCAGCTTTGGGTTGAACACAGCGTGAAAACCAGCAACTGCTCAGGGAGCACGGGGATTTGTAAGGACTTGAGCCTAAGGAGATCCGTTTTATTTTACTGGCCCTTCCCTAATTACACACCTCAGGAGAGCCTCATTTTGTAAAGCTCCTACGAACATGAGCGATGTCAGGCTTGTGAAACATAAATAACCATCTCGAGCTGCTCGATTCACCGTTCCCTTCGGACCCTGGCACTGCTACGCCCGGCACTCGGCTGCCCCCAACCCACAGCTGTTCCAGCAGCTCAGGGGCAGCTTATCCCAGCCATAAAAAAAAAAAAAAAAAAGGAGAGAAAAAAAAAAACATAAATAGAAGTAATACCTCTGCCCACGGAGCAGCGGTACTGTCCTCTCATCCCTGACAGCCACACGCTGCAAGGAACAGCTGAGAAACAGCTGAGTAATCGCCCGGAGAAGGGATGGAGGACAGGGAACTGCAGCAGGGGAAAGCCCTGAAAGATAATATGGGAGTGGGAATCCAGCTCATGGGATGTAAGCGCTGCTCCCCGAGGATGGCACGTTGCCGTTCTATCACCTCAAATTATAAGCTTGCAGAAGCTAATTTGTCAATGTCGACGGCCTGACTCGCGCCGAGTCGCGCGTCCTTATTCTGTAACTAAATAACAAAATAAATCCCCAGATAACACTTTATTCTGGAAGCAGCCACGGAGAAATGAAGTGCTGGGGAGCAGCGTGTTGCAAAGGCACCGGCGAGCTAACCAGAACCAGCCCACTGGTATGATGGTGGTCTTCTCTTGATGCAAACCAAATTTGTTATTCCGTGCTAAGTACAGTCACAGAGCCACCACCACCCTCAGCATCCTGCACTAGAGACCTACCACGAGGGTAGAAATGTTGGCCAAGCTGCCCATCCGGCTGAGGGCTTGACTCCAGATGATGGAGAATCCAAGAGAGATTGATTGGGGTGGGGGAATCCCAACACAAAACATAATCCTTGGAAAAACAGACCTGCCTTCGAAAAGCAAACTCACGAACAGACCTGAAAATTGGTTGTAGTTTGGACCATGTCCAGCTCCACTTTTTAGTCAGGGTTATAATTTTATCTTGTAGTCACACATCTTCACTTCACCCAACTAAGCTCATCTTTGTGATCTACACACACAACTCCCCTCTTTACCAGCAGTATCAATGTCTTTCCAACATATCTGCACCTTTCCTACATTCCCTGCCACTTCTTTGCCAAGCTCCCATAGCTAAATCCTCCTGAGCCTTCCCTGTCACCTGCTTAACAAGATCTCATGAATTTTGCCCCCATTCCTCAACATCCATTGACCACAGCAAGCCCTGGGACAGATTCAGTAATCACAGAACCATAGAATTGTTTTGGCTGGAAGACCTTCAAGATCATCAAGTGCAACCTCCTCCCCTGCCCTATCAAAACCACTAAACCATGGCCCTAAGCACAAGATCTGCCCAGCTCTTAAACACTTCCAGGGATGGTGACTCCACCACCTCCCTGGGCAGGCTGTTCCAATGCCTGACAACCCTTCCAGTAAAGAAATTCTTCCTAATGTTCAACCTGAACCTCCCCTGGTTCAACTTCAGGCCATTCCCTCTTGTTCTGTCGCTTGTCACCAGGGAGAACAGCCCAACTCCTGCCTCGCTACAGCTTCCCTTCAGGGAGCTGCAGAGAGCAATGAGGTCTCCCCTCAGCCTTCTTTTCTCAAGGCTAAACAGCCCCAGACCCTTCAGCCTCTCCTCATAAGAGACATGCTTCAAACCCTTTCCTAGCTTGGTAGCCACCTCTGTACCCTCTCCAGCACTTCAAGGTCTTTCTTGTGGAGAGGGGCCCAAAACTGGACACAGCATTCGAGGTGCGGTCTCACCAAAGCTGAGTCCAGAGGAACGATCACCTCCCTGCTCCTGCTCACTACACTATTCCTGATCCAGGCCAGGATGCTGTTGGCCTTCTTGGCCACCTGGGCACACCGCTGGCTCCTGTTCAGCCTGCTGTCAATCAACACCCCCAGGTCCTTCCCTGCCTGGCAGGTCTCCAGCCACTCCTCCCCAAGCCTGTAACAGTGCTGGGGGTTGTTGTGTTATAGAGCCCAATCTCTTGGTGACCAACCACCAAAAGCCTTGAAGATCTGCAGAGACATTTCTAGGCGTTCAGTCTTCTTCACTGGTCTACAAGTCAACATTTCACATCCCCCAGGGAACACATCAGACCTCTGCTCCTCCAACCTCCTTCCTCTTTCATTGCAAGGGGATGCTCTGGTGACCCACCACTATTGTTACTTGTTCCCTTGCAGTGAAGCACACTCAGTGTTTTAAATAACTCACAAGGATCTATTTCAATCAGCTACTGCTCCTTAGGGTTTATCAAGCTGGACCAAAGAGCAGGCATGGAAGCTAATTAAAATTCTTATTTTCGGGTGGCAAGTATAAGGACCTCCCAGGGACACTTTCAGCCCTTCATTTTAAGGCTGAGGTACAAGTTTCAAGGTTATTTTCTGAAATCATTTAATGGGATGGTTCTTTGTAATAATGACGAGGACCTGGGTGAGGGGTTGTAGTGGGAAGAGAGAAGGAAAACCAAACCCTGCTGAGAAATTCTGGGTGGACAAATAAACAAAAGGACATTAATAGCAGGGTCTGATCAGTGCACTGAAAGCTGCCACACAAGCAGTTTTGGACTCAGCACCGTCACTTTGTTGCACACAACTTCCCATATTGAACCACAGAGGTGGAGAACAGGGGAGAGAGCCCAGCACAGGTTCATTTGTTGTAGCTTTGAGGCTCCATATCTGGCAGAGCTGCAAGGACCATTATTCCTTCCTTCTCCTCTCAACGCTCTTTTGGCATATTTATGTCTATAATATATGATGGCTGGGTGTCAAGAAGGCAGGGACAACCTCTTTTCACTCGTGCCTTGTGATAGGACGAGGGGCAATGGATTCAAGATAGAGCACAACATGAGGAAGAACTTCTTTACTGTAAAGGTTATGGAGCACTGGAACGGGCTCCCCAGAGAGGTTGTGGAGTCTCCTTCTCTGGAGACTTTCAAGACCTGTCTGGATGCATTTCTGAGTGATCTGGCCTCGTTTCAGTCCTGCTCTGGCAGGAGGGTTGGACTCGATGATCTTTCAAGGTGTCTTCCAACCCCTACCATTCTGTGATATCCAGCCCTGGAGAAAGGTGCAAGACTTTTTGAAGCCACTACCAGATCCACCCACTTGCTGCTCCTCCTCTCCAGAAACCACCTGTGCAAAAGGAGCAGCACTGTTTCCACAGGCTTGAAACCATCACCTTCTCCACCGCTGAGCTGAGCTAGAACTTGCTGCCCTCAGCTCATGGCACCGAGAGAAACCGAGAAGCAAATTATTTACACAGGAACGACCTACTCAGCAGTTGTTAGCCCGGCTCAAAAGAGCTCACCGCTCCTAATGACATCTCCAGAGCTTTGCTGGGAGGGAATATTAAAGAGAAGAGCAAGAAAACAAGCTGGTTATCTTTGGTGACTGCCTGATGCCAACAGACTACAACTTGCTAAGCATTTTCCAACAACATTTGCAGTTGACGACTTGACATCTGGAAACCCTGAGGACCTGGATGGAGATGGGGGAAATTTCCATTCACAAAGGTTGAAGTGCATCAAACTGCTCTTGATTGGAGCTGTCTAGAAAGGAGGCAAGAGCTGGCAAGCACGCATGGTTCAGAGAGACCTTCACCTCTAAGGGTAAAAAACCCAATCTGGTGCTTGTGCTGACAGAGGACATGAAGACAACAAAGCTGTAGGAGGGTTAAGCATCTGTATAGTGGGTACCAGGGTAAGCACCACATCCTAACCTTACAGAGAGGGCTGCAGAGTAACACTGCAAGATAGTGCCCAGCCTAGAAGCTCCAGATCCTGGTAGAGGATGATGGTCAGACGAACCTCCTGCTCGACCTCCCATGCTCGCATGCAGAATCCTAGAATGGTTGGGGTTGGAAAAGACTTCTGGAGATCATCCTGCCAAAGCAGAATCACCCAGGGCAGGTCACACAGGAACAGAGCCAGTCAGGGCTTGAAAGTCACCAGAGCAGGAGACTCCACAACCTCTCTGGGAAGCCTGGGCCAGGCTCTGTCACTCTCTCAGGGAAGAAGTTTTTCCTCATGTTGAGGTGGAACTTCCTGAGTTTGCTGAAACATCCCCCAGGATAGGGATGCAACCAAGAGGAAGGCTGCAGCAAAGTTACCTCTGCCTCCATCTCCCCTCCCTGACAGCTCTGGGGTGAGCACCCCAAAAAATCCCTGCTGGCCATTGAAAATTTAGATTTTAAAGGCCTCACCATGAGTCTTCAGTCCCCTTCAGTCAGGCAAAAGGAGAAACCCAAAAAGCAGCCTCAAACCCCCAAAACAGCCTGAGGAAAGGAAATGAAACCCATTCAAAGCCCACTTATGACAAGTGAACTTGGGATCTGCCATGCAGGACATGCACTCTGCTCCCCATGCTCCCCAACCTCAGGCAGGTCACTTCAACCCCCTGCCTCTCTTTCTCCTTTCAGCAAAGGAGCTCCGGATGTGCTGACAAGAATTAGGAGGCAGCTACTATCAGGACCTATATAGGATCTACATATTCATATATTGTGTGCCCTCTGCTGGCAGCCTCATTTTCCAGGAGCACAAGAAAATCCTTCAGGTAAGGGCAGATGGGACTTGGGTCTTCCCTTCAAATGTAGGGAAATAATTAGACCCGATAATGAGCCATGAAACTAAAGCAGTAGCAACAGAAAAGGGAATTTCCTTCTGCACATTGCACAGTAGCTGGTAATGAGATGATGACTTTTCTGATGCTCCTTGGACCAGGCTGGTTCCTGCAGGAGCTCCTGTATCCCAGCAGCCCTGTGGCAGCTCTCGCCGACCAAATGCCCAGCAGAGTTTGGCTCCAAGGAGCACCCACCCTTCTGATAGAATCAGATCCCTGAAACAAATGAGGGCAAAGGGGACATTGATGTGATTTCTCCCATCCCCTGAGGTGATGCCCAAGTTCAGATGTGTCACAGCGAGTATCCCAAATCTGTTGATGCAAAGCATCGATCAGATGAAAATACCTGTGACTGTGTATGGACAGAGCTGGCACAGGACTACACCTCACCTGCAGCAAGCAGTCCTGGTCTTCACTGAGGTCATTTCAGCCACGTTCACAGCCCTAGCTTTGCACTATGAGTATTTGGGCACTTTGATTTGATTTGCCTAAATACCTGTGCAATTCCAACAGGTTTTGCTTTGTCTGACCCTGTTATTCCTCCCTCGCCATCCCTTTCGGCTCTCACATCTCACTAGTGGTACCCAGGGGGGATGGAGGGACCTCCTGGGGAACATAGTCCCACGCCTCCTGCTCCTGTCTTCACTGTAACTGCTGCATCCCTCAGCTCTACTCAAACCGATCACCAACAGGGTCTTCAGCCCCAGCAAAAGCCTCTCTTACTGCTAAGAACCTCTTTTCCAGGCTCTTTTTTTTTTTTCTTTCACCTATTAATACTCAGTTCTTCAGGCACCAGCATTGTCTTTTTGCACAGATGATTCACTTCTCTTCATCCACTGAAATATCCCCAAAACATTACTCAACCAAAAGCCAGCTGAAGAAGAAATACACTTTTTTTTTTGTGGAGGAAACCAGTTCCCCTACCAACAACAACATAAAAAAAAAAAAAAGTATCAAGACAAGCAGCTTCAATGGGCCTTTGTAAGTCCAGATTGGACTGGGTCCTATTTTCATCCCATTATTCTTTCCTTCACAATTTGTCTAAAGCTTTGCAGACTGTGAAAGGCCAGTCACTGCTGGGATTGCTTTTCCTCCTCCTTTCACGTGGAGTACTCTGTTTGCCACTCTTCAGTTATATGAGCCACTCCTGAATGACATCTGTGAATATACTTTGCCAACACTATTCATTTTGTTGGGTTTGGGGTTTTTTTGGGGTTTGCTTTCTTGGGTTTTTTTGGGGTTTGCTTTCTTGGGTTTTTTTGGTCAGCTCCAGCACCTTCAGGATCCCTCTGCACCAATTCCCCTATTTCCAGGCCAGCAATACACCAAGGTCTACTTCCAACGTGGATTATTTTCACATAGCTGGCCCCCCTGTGCCTTCTGCCCCTTGTAGCACTGCCTGAGGTTGAAAACAGGGTGAGTCTGTCTGAACTCTGAAGGTTTTGGTTTGTTCAAGCTCACCTGAGCATCACAACGGTCTCTGCCACCTCACTTCTTTTCACAAAGCCTTTGAGATCTCTGACTCTGAGAAACATGGTCAAAAAGATAAAAAGAGAGATGAGGAGCATCCTTGCCCTGACCACATCACCTCAGGAATCTGAGTTTCCACTTTCCATACAGACCTGATTTCCCAGCAACTGCACAGCAAAGCCTCATACTGGGCTTACCCCCCCCCATCCCCCCATCTCTGCTGGAGGTGGTGTTCAGGAGTCTGTAACAACTTCAGTAATGAATTAGGTGAAAAAAAACCCAAACCAAGAGAAGAGAACAACAGATAAAGGAGAAAGCACTATACAAAGAGGCTGATGACACTGTTTAAACCAAGTTGTCTTCTGCAATAGTGCTAAATGCTTTTTAGGACCTTTCAGCCTTTAAAAAACAGTTTTAAGACAATTTTTCTATTTGCCAGGCTTACTGACAGTCAATCAGCTGCTCATGGTGGTACCAGGAGCCCCGTTACAGAACAAATAAGGTCCATTTTTCCATTTTCCCCATCCCTCTTATAAAATAATGTAATTATTTCCCTCCCCAGCAGTGGGAGCACTGCACAACCAGAGCCAGAATGGAGGGAGAAGAGGAAAAGCATTGGAAAAGAAAGGAACATCCTCCAAGAGCAGCATCACAAGAGGAGACAATAGTTGCTGGGAGAGATAAAGCACATTCTGCATGAGATTACTGCACGAACAATGCTTTGATCACAAAAGCAAAAAGCAAGAAGACAGTTTTAATGGTCTGAAAACACATGAAAAGCTCATATAGAGAGCAGCTTTGATACACCAGACAGTAGCACGGTATTTATTTAGTGACCTTTAACAAGTATGGGCAGTGCAACAACAAGATAATTTGATGGGAAAAAAGGAAAAAAAAAAAAAAAAGAAAAGAAAAGGAGATGGAAAAATTAACCTGAGAGTTTTGTGGCAGAGGGAGGAGAGAAGCAGCAGGAGCTGAAAGTGCTGTTGTGCTGACTTCCAGCACGTTGAAGACTGAGCCCCAGGTCCTCAAATGCAGGAAAACTGGGGAGAAGGAATTTGAAGGCAGCTTGAAGGGATGGATGGGAACAATGACAATGTTTTCTGGGAAATAAGTTTTTAAGAGAGCTTTAAATATTAGGAAAAAAAGAAACAAGAGCAAGGCGTGCATGTGATAACATGTAAAATCTTCTGTACAAACTGTTTACATTTGATAAACCAAGGGCTGTGGAAATAGCAACCACATTTCTTTTTTGCACGTGCAAAAGGGTGATGTAGCAGAGATCCCAAAAGCACAGAGCAGGTCCTGCATGGGAGCACACACACTTAGCTCTCCCCAGGAGTACACCCTGGCTCTTTGCTACCGATAGCCACTTCTAGGGCTATTTTGTTCTCATAAGGCAAGAAATCCTTTGGTTCAGAACAGCTATTTTTGCTTGAAAACTGCTTGAAGAGCACTTGCTATCTGCTGTTATCCAGTCAAGAGCACAAGTCACCCCCTGGGAGAGAGAAAACAACCCCATCAGACCACCAAGGCCAACCCTTACTTCAAATAAATGGTCTGAGCAAATTGCTGGAAACTGCCATCAAATTTGGCTGGAATTTCTAAGCAGTGAGCATCTCACCTGAAAAAAAAAAAAAAAAAGGAATAAAATAGGGGGGAAAAAAATCCTCTCCATGATGAACAGTCACAAAACGAGAGCGTCCATCAGCTAATTTATGCACTATGAATAATTCAGCCACATCTATTTAAAAACTTCACCTGAATAAAAACCCCATCGAAGAGATTATGTGGAGATAAAAGGAAGAGCCAACCACCAGCACCAGCTGAACTCAGAGGTTCAAAAGAGATGAAGAAGGAGGCAGTGGAGAGATAAATCCAGGAGATAAGAGCCGAGGAACCTCCTGCCATTTATGGGAGCTCCCCAGTATGCAGTCTTGCTACAGTGGACCTAAGTCTTTTGGTTGCTTTAGGAAGAGTTACCAGTGCTTTGCCCCAGCCCTTTCATGTGCAGGAGGAAGAGCCCCTGGCTGAGTTTGACTCCCTGTGCTCTTCCTTTAGGTTCTTCTTGCACCATGGAGGCAGGAAGGATGCATTTCAAAAGCAAACCTATTTTCCAACATTTTCTACTCCCCTATTTCTTTCACAATCATTAAAAAAAAAATCCCCTGCAATCAAACAGCCTCCCTCCTTCCATCTCCCCACAGTCACCTTCTTGGGATGTTTGGTAGATGATGGAATGGGACCAACTGAGAAAGTAAAGATCTGGCACTGCTGGAATAAATAAACACTGTCTCAACATCTTCCACTGAAGGAGTTTTGCAAGCAGGAGAAAAAAACCAAAACAGAGCACACCCAAATCCCCAGGACTGCTGGAAACCCATCCATCACAGCCACCAAAAGTACAATATTTCCCTCTCCCTTGCAGTACACCTGCAGCATGTGCAGGTGGTGGAGGCAGTTGCCTTCACTCATCCAAACTTTGCATTTATGTCTTCCTAAGCAGAGCT
The DNA here is from genome assembly GCA_024605025.1 of Megaceryle maxima. Taxonomy (NCBI): domain Eukaryota; kingdom Metazoa; phylum Chordata; class Aves; order Coraciiformes; family Cerylidae; genus Megaceryle; species Megaceryle maxima. The sequence continues at coordinate 18,262 of JANHGN010021473.1, read as the reverse complement.
CCACTTCAGACCACTCCAAGCAAAGCTGTTATTTTTCCAGCAAGCTCAGCATTTCTCAAACTAGGATTTTCAACCTGAAATGGGGTCATAAAACCTTTTTGACTGGGTTACCAGCCCTGGGCAAGTTCATGTTTATTCCAGATAATCTGCAAGGCTGAGTTCAGGAAAGAACTCTTGTTGTTATGGCAGGATGGCCAGTCAAGCATATTTTAAATTTATCTTTGTTGGCCAGCAAATTTGTCTGCCTCTTCTACTGGCCTGAATTATCTTTTCTTCAGGGCTATGAGGAAACATCTGCAAAGCCTTATGCTGGCAGCAAGAAATAATAAAAAAACCCCAACTAATCTGTTCCACAGATAAGTGTGGCGAGGTGCCCGTCTGGCTCTTGGAACAGCAGGAGCAAGAGTGGGTCAAATAAGACAAAATTGATTTGTGCCCCTAAGAAATAAGGTGAGAGAACTCCAAGGCTGTAGCCCCTGTTCAAGCACTAGAACAGGCTGCCCAGGGAAGCAGTTTAATCACCATCACTGGACGCGTTGAAAAGTTGGAGAGATGCAGTGCTTAAGGAGTGGACTTGGTAGAGTTAGGTTAATGGTTGGACTTGGAGATCTTTAAGGTCTTTTCCAACCTAAAAGATTCTGTGATTCTCTTCTGCTACACAGTGGGGTGCCTGCATGGGGAAGGGCTCCAGTTTCTGGCCAAATCATCTTCTTGTTTCAGGTAACACCAGCACAGAGCAGAGGACATGCAGCATGAGCCCATCCTTGAATGGTAGAGGCTGGAAGGGACCTCTGGAGATCACTGAGTCCCTGGACCAGCTGGAAATCCCGATGCCACTGGGTTTGGGGTTGCCTGGGCTGCTCCCCAACCATTTTTCTGGTGTTGCAACAGCCAGAGAAGCCTCCCAAACAGGCAGCATTGCCAGGGACACATTTTGCTTTAAGGCTCCTTTCTATTGCTGCTGTGGTCTCAGGGAACATTAGTAGGACAGTGACAGAAGCCTCATACATATTAAACATATTGAGGGCAAAATGCTTAACAAACCATCATACTCAGAGCCCTCTTTCCCTCTCCACAGTCATGTCTATCTTGACTTATTCCTGCTCTACAGAGGAAGTGGCAGGATTTAATAGTCTTTTATTAGTATGTCAGCTCTTAAATTGGTCAAAGTGTTATTTGTAAAGCAAGTTAAAAAAAAAAAAAAGTGAAATGCAGCACATTTAAGAGAAATACACAATGCTCCAGCCACTGAAAGGGGTTACATGCAGTGGTGTGTGCCTGGCCCCTTTGTCACATCTGAAGAGGAGCCATCACCCTTTCCCTCCCAAGCCAGCCTCATTTTTACTTCCTTTCCCTCCTTCATGTCCCTGCTGCTCTGTGAAGCAGTTTGCTCTGGGAATTTGGGGATTTCATTCCCCTGAGCAGCAGGAGGGACACCAGTACCACCAGCATTAAGACAACAGTGGGATTGCACAGATGCAGACTGGAAGTCTCTAGCATTTCTGGTGAATGAAGGTCTGCTCCATCTTTGCTCCTTTCCCTCCCCATTTCTTTCTGTTAACTGGGACTAAAAAGTATTTTGTTGGCTTTTATCTTTTAGGTCACCAGAAGTCCTTGTCTTCTTGGTTCTTTTGTCACCTGACATTATGCCCAGACCTGAGGAACTGGCTTTCAGGCAGAGGAGGAGATTTTTCCCCACCAAAATGTAACTTCACAGCCTTAGACTAATAAGTAAGAAAAGGCACCAAATACTCCCCAAGTTTTCATGCCTCACAAGTCACACTTCAAAAACCCTCCTGGACCTAAGAGCTTTTCTGCTTACTACTCTGGACCAGGTTTTCTTCTCCCAGTGTTAGAGGACCAGAGATGTACAGGGATATTTGAGTCCTCTGCTCTGCCTGGCAAAGGCCAAACCTGGTGTCCTGGTTCCCGTGTCTATGCTCAAAATGGCCAAGTAGTTTTTGAAACAAAGCCTGGTAGCAAAGGTATGAAATAAAATAATTTGTCCTGAACAAATCTTCTAGAAAAAGGCATATTTGTATTATACAAAGATAAATGAGCGAATGTTTCTTCCCGTGCTTGCTTGGAAGGATTAAGCAATTCATTCTTGCTTCTCCCCCTGTTTGATTTTCTGATTAATCCCACATCTTTTTCTCCACCTTTCGTAGTTTGATGTTCTGCCTTCAGCTGGAAAAAGCTGAACGGCAACATCTGCTCCCAGGATTTTTCTGGCTCGGATAGGAAAATTCAGAATAAAACCCATTCCCACCAGTCCCAGCCCAGACACAAGGTGTTCCACAACACATCCACCTTTCGAGGGGCTCATTAAAAACAGACCTTCTGAAACTTGGAGGCTCACCATTACTGACTGCACTATCCTGGAAGCATATTACTAATTGGCAGAGGGCTACACTGAAAACATGGAGCTAACTCCAGACTAATCCATGCAAGGACTGACCCCTAGATTTTGGGGGAGGCAGTTTTTCACCCCAGAACCTCTTAGAAGCAAATCCTATTTAGGTCAGCAGTGACATTTTCCTTTCTGAAATAGTAGGCTAAATGCCAACGAAACTGAAGCAAGTTAGTTTGAGCAGTCAAGGGAGTTACTTTACAATTCTATGTATAACACTCATGTGAACACCAAAAAAATAAAATAAATATGCAACCTGCTGTGCTGAACTTCCAACAACTTATTCATCAGTGCCAGTTGAAGATCAGAGTTTCCACTCCAGAGGAAACCCAGGTTACTCTTAAAAGAAAACTCCGTTAGCCCTGTTTGGAGCAAAAGTCCACACTAAGGTTTCCCATCACAAGTCTCAACTCAGTAGACAATATTCCAGCTCTTACAGCTATCAGAACATGTATGAGAAGACCTTGAAGTCCAAATGTAGAGCTCAGCTGTTACCAAGTTGCATTTCATTCTAACTCAGGGTGTTTTTATGGTGCATTTTCAAGCAAACAAAAGAGTCAGCTCAGAGAAAAGCCCTGCCCCAGGAGACTTTTGGCAGTCAGCACACACTGCAACCTTCTAGGAGGGGAGGGTGATGGTTCTTCAAAGTTATTAAAAAACTGATGTTCCAGGGGATTTGATGGCTTGGTCAACAAGAAAAGCTGGCTGAGTGATAAAACAGAAGAGAAAACCTTTTTGCCTCAAAAACCTGGTAAATTCCTGCATCACTCCAGCTCTTTTGATGGGAATTAGACCATCCTCTGTCCACAGGACTGGTTATTATTCATTCAAGAGGGGTCTCAATGCTGCCCAGGGACTGCACACTCAGAGCTTTGTTCCTACCTTCCAGCCCCAAGGAATTAAGTGCAGGTAGATTTAGGAGCAGTTATAAGCAAGGAGCTCCCAGGATCTCAATGTGGCTTGCACCTGCCCTTCCTCCTCAGCCAGGATCTGTGCTCTTCTCTTTGCCTTCTGCTGCAGCAATGCCACTCAGACTCCACATCAAGGCTGTGGACATCTGCTGCCTCTCCAGCTGCTCTTCAGTGACAACCTGACAAGCCCTCACTTCGACAGTCGGGCAAGATTTACAGCTCGTCAGACACTGCAGTTGTCCAAGGAGAGCCACCTGGAAATGGGGAGACTGTGGTAGGACCAGAATCAAAAGTGATGAATGATTTTATGAGGCTGGATTTGTGCTGGGATCCCAATATTTTAGCAGCTACTTGCACTTGAACATGCACCATCCTGATGATTCCTGATATCCACACGCAACTCTAGGGCCAACAAGCCAGTAACAAACTCCCCTGCTTCAATGTCTCATAAGGAAACACTCCAAAACCAAGTTGACATGAATAATAGAAAACATTGAGCTCCTGCCTAAACCCAAATTACTGACAGCAATTGATCAACCCGTGTAGCTTCATTAGCATGGCCCAACCACAGGTTCCTTCCCAACAGCAACAGAATCAATAGCTTAATAGTCGTCTTGGCTTGTTTTGCTTCTGGTTAAATTCCCTGATTAATCCTGCTGAGGTCATGCAGATGAATGAGTTAAACCTTCACAGACTGAGGAGGAAGTCCCCCTGGATTTTCACCTCCAAGCTTGGCATGAAGGCAGCCAGCAACTGGCACGGCGAGATGTGCCTTGAGAACACCCCTGCCCCACGGTGCCTTGGGAACTGTCCCCATAGCATCATTTTCTGTTAAAGGAGGGAGGCTGAGGCAGGTTTGCACGTACACGTGCCTGAAGACACCCTGACAGGTAGCACGTCCTCCGATGAGATGTTCCTCAAGACATTTTATCATTGCTTTTCCACTGTCTTTCCTTCCCTGTTCAATTCTCACTCCTGAAAACAGCCTGCCACCATCTGATCTACACTTGTTCTCAAGCAATAATCTTTAAATATTGATCACCCATCACCAATAGGCCAAAACCAGGAAACAAGCTGAAGGAAATATTGCCTGTAACTAAGGCATGACAGATTTGAGGGGGCTTTTTCAGCCACACACCAGATCCCCTGTTAAGATACTGCTTTCCAAGTCAGACAACTTGCTTCAGATGTGTCCTATCCATCCTACGGATAGGATGCCCCCATTAGACAACTTCTGTCACATCCTTGGAATTTGTTAGAAGGTGGCAATGTTTTTGTGCCTCCTTCCCAAGTATTAATCTCCTGGAGACACTGGAAGAGCAATTTATTTATTTATTTAAGCGTGACCTGCAAAGCAAGGATGGTCTTGGAGTCTTTTTGTTGCTTAGATCCAAAGAACGGGTAAGGAGCTGGGCTGTTTGCTCTTCCTTCTTGGAGCTAATGGAGGTGTGCAGGTTTATGGTAGCTGAGGATATAGCTTTTGATTCCTGGAAGACTGCAGAAAGGACAAGGGACAGTAGATTTATGATTTGCAGTTACCAAGGAATTGTAACCTCTTAGCAGTCAATCCCAGAAAGTTAAACAGCAAAGGAGAATTTGGCCAACTGGGAGAACATTTGTGCCACGTTAGGGAAGAGATACACATGGGAACAGACTCACCACCAGGTTGGATGTGAGAAAGCTTAACATCTCCAGTGTCTAAGGTGAAAAACAAGGCAGAGGAAGGGGTAAAATGCCAAAGCAATAGCTCACAAATCAGTCATCTCTGAAGTGGCTCAGCAGGGGCTGGGATGATGGGGTTGACAGGTAGGGACACTTTCACTGATTACAACAACTCCTAAAAGCAGAATGATCTCACCTCTCCCAACAAAGCCCCCGTGGTGCTGCAGACATGGGTCCCAAACTGTCACCCAGGCATCCTGAATGGTCCACCAGCTACTTCAAAGAGTCACACAGCCCAGCACGAGTCCTCACCTTTGATGTTAACAGATCTGCATCTACATGGTGGTATGGAAAGGGCTTTATCCCTGTGATTACTCCACCAAAACCACAGGGAAACTTCTTGTGTCTATGGAAGCTGCCACAGCTCTGAGCTACTGACTGGCGAGTCAGGGCAGGATGGAGTCAGTAGAAACAGGCACCTGCTCCAGAAATCAAAGATGACCAAGAAAGCACCACAAAGTTGTCCCCCTTCACACACACCCCCCCCCATTTCTAGCCATGCCATTTGGGGTGGAGGAAGGATTTCCAGCATCAAACGAGCTTAGTTACCTATCTGAGATGAAGTCTTTTCCAGATGGCAGACATGTACTTGTCTGCATGTCATATAACTTGTATTTAAAGCCTATTCTAAGGGTATTTTATTTTAAGAGGGTTTAAACTCACACACTGCACTGGAGAGTATTTCATCCTTGAAAGACTCCTCTAGACGGGAAAGTTTTCCTACCAAAGGTTACAAGAAACCAGCTCCTGACATTTAATCATGGTGATTTGCTTCAGCAGGCTGGTATAAAGTACCACTCAGCATAAATAAAGACATCAATCTGGCTGAAGTTTCCCCAACTACTCCTGTTTCACAGGGCTAATGATGAGTAACTCTGGCTGAAGCATCTCACGGACAAGATGGTCGTTATGGTGAATTTGGGGCTTTCTGTGCAGGCAGCAAGAGAAACATCCAACTCCTCCTAAAACCAGCAAGGAACAAGACTCAACTTCTGCATCAGGACAGCTGAGTCCATCACAAGCTGTAAGGTGGCACAGCAGCCCCATGAACCCAATGCCAAGTCCCATCATCTCCACCACTGCCATTCTCTACCTGTACCTGAACTCCTCCAGCACAAATCCCAGTTATCAAACTGGTTTCTGTGCTCAACACTTGCAGGCCATGCTGCACCATTAACCCACAGGCTCCTGGCAGGGATTAGCAACCATCTAAGCTACAGCTTTAACAAGAACAGGAGGCAACAACAAGGAGAAGCTCAAAGATTCTCTGCTCTCTTTGGCTTTTAGCAACATATCATTTGGGCTGAGAATGGACAGAATGAGGAAAAAAGGGACTTTGCTGATGCTCCTTTCAAAAATAACAGCAACCTTCCTGAGCTCATAGTAAACTCACACCTCACAATAAGATAAAACAGAAGCACCACCTTCTCTACCCCACTCTCATGATATTTTCATGCAAAAAAAACCAAACCCTGATTTTATCAGGTGCCAAAACGCATCCTTGACACAGGCCAGGAATCCAAGTCCTTGGCTTCTTCATTTAGGAAGACAGACAAAAGGCTGCATTCCTCACTCTGCCCTGGAGCAGGAGGTAATTAGTAGCTTATTGTTTTAAATCCTAGTAAGTGTTTGCCAAACTGACTAGCCATGTTGGACACGATGTGAGTGATTCTGAAGAAGATGGGATTTGTAGAGTAGTCTGATCAGGTGGCCACGAGAGCAAGGAGCACTTGCTGGCCTGAGACCCAGTTGCACAAACCCTGGAAGATTCTCGTGTAATAGCAAGAGCCAATTTCTTTACTTCCTAAATATCCACCAGCGAGCAGCTTGCAGACTTCACTTGGCCCTTGTTGAACCCCAGAGTTAGCTACCTAGAAGAGTTATTCCCTTCTATTCGAATGAAGCAGCAGAGAACAGTCACGTTGGAGCTCACCAAGATACAACAGACAGCTCCACCAAAGCCCTCAGTCAGCTCAGCAGAGGAGGTAGCACAAACCAGAGCTTTGCAGAGGTCCTTGTCAGGGCCAGCACACTGAGGAGCAAAGTGGTCTCACAGAAACAGCCAGGAGGACCCCTTCTCTTTGGAGATGGGCTGTTGTAACTCCCACCCAGACCCCCCAGGGTCTATCAGGACTCCTGGTTTCTCTAGCAAAGGAAAGGAGGAGAGTTGTGTTTTGATGTAAATTGACACAACTGCTTCTCTGAGGTCTTACCTGGCAGTTTGTGGTACCTTCTGTGGGCTCAGCTCATGGCTGGAGCCCTTACCCTGCCCTGAACCAAAGGCACAGGAGGATGGGGGGAGCCTGCTTCCCTCAGGCAATAAATCTTTAAATCAGAAAGCTCAAACCTGTGTTCTTTAGAGCTGCAAAAGCAATTACAGCCTGATTGAAGGTTATTGGTACCCACGGTCTCAGCACAGCTTGTTTTCCAAGGTACCAATGGACAGCAAATAAGTGTTTTGTCACAAATCAAGACTGTCCTAGAAAAAGCCAAAGGATGATCTGCAGCATCCACAGTGCCACGGGGATTAATAGCAGCAAAAGCCTCAGGGTCAGCACAGGACAGAGATGAGATACATTCCCTCCCCGTGCCCAGCCCTTAGTATGAGGTTGAGTAACCTCAGGCCAGATCTCAAGCCGAGCTCTGACAAGATGAGGCAGATGCTGGGTGCAGTGCTGAGTTTATGCTTTGTCAGCTTCAGGACACCTGCACTTCTGCTCAAAGCGCTGCTCTCAGCAGGACTTCCACATCCCAGCAATCAGGATCTGCTCTTCAGAGGCAGGGTTGCAATTGCTACACCACCTCTCAGAGGCTTAATCAAACCACGGGTTACTGTTGGAGGAGATCCCACTTAATCCCTGGTTAGATCAGCTCATCTCTGCACAAAAATCCTGAAGCGTTGGCCCAACTACAGCACAACACTTGCAACGTGGGCACTTTTCTGCTGGGCTCTTTCTCCAGCCACAGTGGAAGGACCCTGAAAGCAAAAGCTAGCAGGTAGGAAATTCCCAGCAGCATTTCTCCCCTCCCCGATCTAGTGGGAGCACAGCCAGGAAGAAAAGCATCTTGGAAGGTAACTGAACAGCAGAAGGACACAGTAGACTGGATTTCAACTGCCACTGTTTTCTTGCCCTCTCCTACAAGAGGGAAATCAGCTGTTAGGGGAGTGCTTTAAGCCCTACAGCAGCTGATGGTGGTTCCTCAGGATCATGTGAAACCAAGTGAGTATGGTGAGAAAGGGCAGGGGGATTTCTTGAGCAAGGCCAGCTTTCTTGCTTGGCCAGCCAAGCTGGACACCAGCTCTCCAGAGGCTGCAGATTGACAGTGCTGCAAAGCCAGGGAACTCCCTTAGCAACCATGTGTCCAAAAAAGGAGCCTCCAACCCATGCAGGAACAAAGTCATGACTGATCAGAAGTTTAAACCTCTCAGAGGAAAAAGCATTTTCCTACAACAATGCTGAACCACCTACATTTTCTAATCCAGAACCAGCTTTCTCCAGAAAGCCTCTGACTTTGTGTACAGGACACTGCTGAGTTGGGTGCTGAGGTCCCGAGAGCATCCAAGTGACTTTACAGCACAAAGTCAGACAAAAGCAAAAGAGGCTTATGGAAAAGTTACTCGGGCACTTCTGAGCATATATCCATCCCTGCAACTGTAAGGTGCTTGGTCTTGGTGCTCACTTCTGCCTAAAATATTTATGTGCTAATAAAGGTGGGGCCAGAGCAGCCTTTGAGGTCACTTAGAGAGGTAAACTCCTCACTGCAGCTGAAGTAGCTGAGACAGCAAGTAAGCCAGCAATGATGGAGAGCAATTAGAATATGCCTATGGAATATCCTACACAACAACATTTCCTTGATATGCTAAAAGAGCCCAGAGAGCAAAACAAAGGGGTTTTGCTAATTCTTTCCTACTCCATTACCCTTGCAGCCAGGGAAGCGTGTTAAACACCTTTTCTCGCCACTTCCTGTGTGTTCAGTTCAGCTCTCCCTTGTCTCAATAGCCTAAAAGCCTGTTTCCCCCCCCTTAAAAGCCAACTTGCCTGCCAGGTAGCTTCTCTTAATCTCTCAGTCTTGGCTAGAAGCCTCTCTAGGCTGCTGAAAGAGATAGCTACTTACCCTTTGTTCTTGCGACAAGAAAAGCCTCAGCTATCAAATTGTTCCAGATTCCTTTGTAGTCTGAGAGACTCTAAACCAGAAAGAATAAACCCCCCTCCGTGTATCAGTCTAACAGATTAATAGCTACCAGGGCAAGTGGTTAGATCAGTTTATAATCATGCCACACCTCTCTACAAAGCAAGCCTTTTCCACACCAGATAACCATGAGACTTGGTAGCGGAGTCGTTGACCTTGGACAACAACCCTGACATCCTTCCTCCTGTCAGTGGTGAGCCCGAGAAAGGAGTCAGATTAAACTGGGGCTTCCAGCCATGGTTCACCCCTAGGGCTGATGGAAGAGGTCCCCAGGAACACAGACACCTCAGAAGCTGAGGGCTGCCCTACCCAGCCATCCTCCATGAGGATGCTGGACCAACTAGGACATCCCACCAGAATGGGCAGGGAAAGCAGGTCCATACTGGTCCATATTGGTCTAGGGCTGTCATTTTCTTTCTCAAGGTTCTTTATGCACTGCAGCTTGACAGTTTAAAAGGATGCACATGGCTCCCATGAAGGCAACACTCATTTCTACAAGCTGAGAACTGTTCCCAGCAGTTGCAAACAGAAACAACGCCCAAGCTACCAGTTACTTGAGAGGCAAGGAAAACCTTTTTGTAAGGAAGTTCTCTGTAGCTTACAAGGAATTTCTTCTAAAAGTCTTTTCCCAAAGTGTTTTGCAGAAAGCATTCACCATGGGGAGTGGGAAGTGGCACATGTCCCCTCCACACGTCCTGACAACACCGTTCTCCTCCCTGGAAAGCAAACCACCACCTAGCTACACTGGTGGCTTTCCACACCAGAAAGATCTTGGCCCTCCTGGCGTAGACCTTTGCATGCTTCTTGTGCATGAAAACCCTCTTGTGCATCTTGAGAGCAAGAGTCAGAGACAGTCCCAAAAGAAAAGAAACCACAGCCAGCTGCAGTGAGCTTTTCACAGCCCTCTAAGAGCCACACTGGATCTTTGCTCATTGAGTAAGGCTGTGAACAACTCCAGCTGCTGTTATTCTTCAGAAAAAAAGGCCTTCCCAAGAACAGTTCAAGTTCAACCTCAGTTCAGTGAGTGCCAGTTTCTGAAAGCATCATTTGCTCTTCTGCTGCACCATTACTCATCATCAGGGGCTCCAGGACCACACCGTTCTCCTCAGAGCTGCTCCTTCCCATGCTGCAGAGGCACATGGGTCTTCTCCCTGCACCTTGATCTTCTCCAGCAGCTGGAGCAGGCTGTCCACAGTTACTACTGCCCCTTGTACAAGGGCAAAACATTTCTCTGGTTTCCGAAGCAGAATAGCTCTACAGGGAGAATTTAGCAGAGTTTGATGAAGTTCTCTCTGCTGAGGAACAAGCTTGTTCCTGGGCTAAACTGGAGTGTCCCCATTTCATGGGAAGAGACCATGCTACAGGCATGGACCCAGGGAAGCAGCAGAATATTCACAGAATGGTTTGGGTTGGAAGGGACCTTAAAGATCATCTGGTTCCAACCCCCCTGCCATGGGCAGGGACACCTCCCACTAGAGCAGGTTGCTCAGAGCCCCATCCAGCCTGGCCTTGAACACCTCCAGGGATGGGGCACCTACAGGTGTTCCAGTGTCTCACCACCCTCACAGTGAAGAGCAGCTTCCTTACATCCAGTCTAAATCCACCTCTTTCATTCTAAAGCCATCACCCTTTGTCCCACCACTACATTCCCTTGTACTTTACAAAGGTACCAACGAGCTTCTGGAAGCAATCTCAGTCTCGGGCAATCCATCCTGCTAGTTCAGTCAGAGCAATCCCAGTGGTTACAACTCGCTCACTCCAGCCAGGCTGAGGTGACAGGTTGATGCTAGTGTCACTGCATGCCATAATGAGCTACACTGGGCATCTTTCTACTCTGATGCTACACTTTGATTTCTCCTTGGTTAACAACCCCTTCTCAGTATGTATCAGGATCAACAGCTTAGGAGGCTCAAGCAGGCAGCATCTATCCAGCTTTGGGATCTGGAGCAGCAGGTTAAGCTTAAGTGTCACCTGACAGTTACTTTCTTCTCACGTCCAGTTGATATTAGAAGCCTTTGAAGAGTGCATGGGCTTGTGGTCCAGAAGAAAGGCTCCAGGGAAGCAATTTGCTACAAATACTCAGCTACTTAAAAATATTTATATATGCTAGGAAAGGATTAGACTTCATTTAGCATTTTCTCTACATTTAAACCTCATTTAATGCAGCATTAAGCTTCAGCAGATCCGTTCTGAAGTTGTAAAGGAGACAGACTTTTGAAACAGCAAGAACAGTAAAGGGAGAAGAGAGATCGCTCATTGCTTTCTAGACCATTTTAATAACGGAAAACTAAAGGATGTCAGAGATCCTCAGTTCAAAAATCTTTACTTACAGGATACTGTTCCCAGTAGAGATGTTCTCCTAGAGAGCATCACAAAGACACGGGCAGCTAGACCAGCTTTAAAAGGTCAGAAGATGAGACAAGGACAGCCTGCCTAACATACCACAGGAGAGGTGTTCACGTGGTAGCTGGGCACCTTCTCAGGAGACAAGTTCCACATTTAAAGGAAGAAACATCATCATATTTGCAAACACTGATGAGTCTTTGTGCAATAGCTGGCACGATAAGGGAAGGAGCACCAGGACTGCAGCTTGCTCTGCTGTTTGGGGACAGGAACAGTCATAACCAGCTCTCAGAGTCTGTGAAGATTCTGGCATGGCTACCTCAAGATGAGCAGAGCTCCACAAGAGGCTGGGAAAAGCATTAGAGGTGCACAAACTCCATCAGCAGGAACACTGACCTCCTCTGCTGCCCCAAGCCCCAACAGCATGGTCCCAGAAGAACATCCTGGGGTAGTTACAGAGCTCAGCAAACCACTGTCAAGAGCTTGATAATGGAAACCTACTGCTTTGATGTGCACCATACAGTGTGTTCTGGATCTGTGCCCCAGCTCTGGTACCCATGGGCAGAGAGTGCCAGGTCCTTTGCAGGAGATGGAGCTGCTGGAGGCAGCTGACCACAATCCTGGTATGCAGGCAACTGCAGCTGGTCCTTAGTATTGGAAATAAGATTCATAGCAATTTCCAGGCAGCTCAAGTCTCCAGAGACTCCTGTTTTCCTGCTTTTGCCATCAGCCTTTCCGACTGTTACCCAAACACGCCTCCAGCAGGCAGTTCACACACTAAGAGTTTGCACACTTAATAAAATTGGTTTTCACAACTAAAACACAGGGTGTTTTCACAGCACTAACCACCATCAAATATTGACTCTGTTCAAAGAGCCATCAGTGACCTGAACAAAACCATTTTTCAAACAGCGAACAGGAAAATACACTCCAATCTCTTTGAGCCCAGTTACATCTGGCTCCAAGCTAGCTGGCAGATGGGAAGAAAACCGGTCAGAAATGCTTAAAAATTTAAGCTTCTTGCATTTGTGATGTCTGTGAGTCAGGAAAAAAACACTCAGAGTGAGGTAAGCAGGGTCTCTTTGTAAAGGCACTCAGTTTTCAAAGGCACTGGGGTAGAAACATGCCCTGGAGAGACACATAACGTGTTCACTGCAAGCAAGATGAGCTCCTGCTATTCCTTTCTTGGCCACCTTCCTCCCAGTCACGACCTCCAGCCTCCCTGGACACACAGCACAGAGGAGCCAGATGCTGCAGCCCATCCCCTCTCCCAAGGGTTAGGAGAGCTGCTCGTTTTTATGGTAACGGGCAGAAAACCAGAGGCAAGCATGAGCACAGGAGCATTTGGGGAAGAATCCCAGCCCACATGGCTGCTCTACGCACAGCAACGGTGGGGTGCAGATGACTGACAGGCAGGATTTACCTGGATTTGTGGAGTCTCTTGGGCTTGCTGAGGTACCCTGGTTGAAAGCTGAACTTCATATGGGTCACCCCCTCACAGCCACCACAACTATGGGTCTCTACAGTGCCTGCCCCAGCCCAGCTGAAGCTCAAAGCACCAGAGGCAGGTCTGAGAAGGGCCAAACTCTGTCCTTTCTCAGGATGCTCATCCTATAATATTTTGGATGGGGATAAATTAGGGGTTTGCAGAGAATCATTTAGGGTGGGAAGCCCACTGCCACAGACACCCCCATTTCTTACCAGAGGGCAAGACTGGAAGCAGCCCAGGCACAAAATACTTCTCAGCTTTCTTGACAGAGACACTAGGTAAGCAGAAAACCCTCACCTCTGAGCCTGTGCACAGACCACTACTATCTCTTACTTGAGCTCTCCACCCCTCCCCTGAATTTCATCAAACCTTCCCTTGTTGTTGAAGGAGGGAAGAAGCTCTAGATCAGAGGGACATAGGGATGCTGCAGCACCAGACCTCCCATCTCTTCACCACCCCCTGTTGCATCCTCCCCTCTGGCCACAGAGGTGCCACACCAACCTGGGTTTCCTTCAGGGATCTTTCATCCTCTTCATGTTCTCCTCCCAGTTTAAGGGGCAAAGCCCAATAACACGAAGTCACCAGATAAGAACAGGTCCCGCTTCTCCAAAGCCATCAGCATGAAATCCCTCAGCTCCACACAGGAAGCCAACCCCATAAGCAGCCACCTCAGAGACAACACACCACCTGCACATCTCTTCCTGCTCACATGCATCCCCTTATAGACCCACCCACCTTTCCCAGCAGCCCACTGGTTCCTGCTCCTGGGGAACTACAGCTCCCATAGTGCCTGACCATTAAGGTTTGTATTCCTGATGCCTGGTTTCAAAGGGAAAGGGCTCAATGCAAGGATGAGACCAGGTCCAAGTAGCCCAAGCCCCCCTTTCCAGGCAGATACATGATGATTTTACAGAGCTCCCCCATTCCTGCCTTCCATATTCCTGCCTTTTCATCGAAAGGGTCTTGAACGCATGAAACGCACCGAGGAACTTAGTGAAGATCTCAATCACAAAATGGGAAACGTGGGCTCTGCCAGCTGGAGGGAGGAGTTTGAAGACCCTGGAAATAGGTTTATCATGTAACAATTGTTGTTTGGGAGCCCTGGGGTGTTAAGTGTGTGCCTCATTGTGGAAAATCGTTTCTACCGTTCACTCAGTTCCAGGAAAGTAAATTTCTGTGGTTCAGGAGAAACTAACTGTGGCAAATCCCTAACGGAAGGAAAGCCAGAAAGCTTTTGCTATTCCTAATTATGCTGTGTTTCTAAACTTTCCCCTATGGCATGCAATATTAGAGTTCTTTTAGCAGCTTTCCCCAAAGAAAATGCTAACAAAGGAGGCATTGTTACAACATTGGTGAGTGCTGAAATCACAGGCGCTACCCTGGCTCTGAGCCCACCAGCCATGGCAGCCAGGATGGCTTCTTCCCGTGAGATGCACAGGGCCAGCTTCAGCCTGGTTGGAGGAAACACGCAGATTTGGAAGAGTTAAACTGGAAACACTGGTGGGAGGAGTGGCCAAGAGCCAGTAAATGCTTTACATCCCGCAGTGCATCAAAAATGTGCCAGCAACCTTTGCACTCACCTCTCCTACTTGACCTAAATGAACGACCCCATGCTGAGAGCAAAGAGAGGTGAAATCTCACCCAAAAATACAGGAATTATTTTAGTTGAACAAGAATATATCCATTCAGTGACCAACCGATGCCTCTCACTATCCTCAAGTGTGAAGACTGGTTCCACATCCATCCCTACATGTCTGCAACATCTTCTGTGTCCCAGCATCCATGGGTTGGAGTCACCCCTGTATCAATCACGTTATCGATAGCGTGTGTCTGCAACATCTTCTGTGTCCCAGCATCCATGGGTTGGAGTCACCCCTGTATCGATCACGTTATCGATAGCGTGCAACCCCTCCAGGCAGTTCTCTCTCGTTGTATATGCAGGGTAGCTCTGTTACATCGCTGGCCTGCTCATCTCCAAAAAGAGAAGTTGCTTCTGTGTGGAAAATAAAATATTGCCCATGGGAGACGTGTTCAAGAGGTTGGAACAAATACGTTCATGCACCAGCAGATCCCTGCAAAATGCCCTGGTTTATTCTGTGCTGGGGAGCAGGGAAACCAGCTGTTTCCTCTGTACTACTAAACTGTCACGCAGAACAAAATAATCTTACCAGCGTAGCTTGGAAAATGTTATTAAATGCAGCCCGTTATTCTGTAGCTTACATTTTCTGCATCAAGCACAAATAATAGTGATGTTAATGCACAAAACCATCCCAAAGTGTAGTCAGAGAGCAAGGGAGCATTTCCTACGCTATGAGTGCACAGCCTGGCCAGCTGTTCTCCCTCTGGGGCAACAGGATGCTCTTTGCAGTCTTGCTCGCCAGATTATTTCTCCAAGGAGCATGAGGAAACTGGAGGTAAAGAGAAGTGAGTTTGCTGAATGATCTGGTTGTGCAGAGCCTAGGCCAGAGGTGTGGGATCTCCAGACCTTGGTTCATCCTGCTCCCTGGGTAATCTTGGCAATCCCAGGGATGTTCAAGGGCACCTGAGCTCCTTCCCAAATGCCAACCAATCTCCCACTGCATGTCTCATGGCCCAAGCCTGCTTTAGGAAGAGCTTTTATTACTAAAAAAGCAGGTGCAGCTTCCTGGGCCCAGTTCAGCAGGAGCTTGGGTTGTACATCCCTCCATCTGGAGCCACTGCAAGTCAGCTCACCGCAAGCAGCTACCTGCAGCAGAAGAAGTAGATAGAGAGAGACGGTAGAAGGAATAGAGCCAGAAGATCTGTTCTTAAGCCCCTGCTCAGGTTGAAGCTCTTTTGGCTTCCCTAGAGAAGAGCATCCATGGGGAGCTTGATCCTGTGTGGCCAGGAAGGACCATAGGCCTGATCTGGGCAAAAGAGTGGTTTGCATTGTCACCTTGCATGGTGAGCACCCGAGCACCTAAGACTGCAGCTGGAGGCCAGCAGAGAGGCTAGAGCTAAACTTTCCACCATAAACCCATGTTTAAAATATTTTATTGTCAAACAGCGTGATTAAGATCTTGGGCACTTCTAGGGTTCAAGCAGCACTTAGGTAGGATGGAGACATTAAAGTCCACCCCCCCTGCTCAGAGCCCTTTATCTGATCTAGCCCTAAGTGTTACAAGTTTCAACGCAGAAATCACTTTTCCACATTACAATGTAGAAATCACTTTTCCACTCCTTCTCCCCCTTTGGATGCAGGTCTTTGTTAATATCAGGATGGAAGAGAAATCCAGAATGTTTTCTGAGAGTTTTATCTCCTTTCCAGGCTCATTGGAGCGGGTGAAAAAGGCATATTATTGTACCTACATCTCAGGGCTGCTTCAATACATTTATTTTTTGGCAGGAGACAGGTTTGGAAATTTGTATTTAAATGATGACTTGAATGGAGTCTGGGCTGAGGAATTCACTGTTTATGAGCAATTTCCTTTAAGTGTTTGCTTATATCAGTGCTGCTATTGCTTTTGTTGGAGTTTGGAGAAGGCACCACTCTTTTTAACAGCCATGGGGGGGGGGAAGGCCAGGCTGGTGGTGGAGATTTGCTTAATATGCATTCTTTAGGGTTGAGCATCTGCTTTGAGAGGCTTGGTGTTTGTGAAAGCTGCTGAATAGTAAAAATTAGGAGCCTTTTCTAGCACCTCAGAATAAACATTTCAAATTAACAATCAAGCTACATGAAAAAAAAGAACCAAAAAACAACAAAACAACCAACCCAACAACATAATCCCTGATGATGCTGGTCTCTCGATCCTATCAGCTCCACTGAAATCCCCACTGGGAGATGGCAAGAGAATGAAAAGAGAAAACAAATTTCAGGTCAGCCCCAGGCATTTTGTTTTAATTGAAAATATTGAAATAAGGTGTTTCAGCCTTGTTCATTACTCATTTTCATATGTATTTGTAACTGGATTCTCAGCTGAGCTGAACAACAACTGTGGAAAGAGCAGAAATCCCTCCTGGAAGGTGCTTCATCCCTCAGCTCCCAACACCCAGACTTATCATCAGGTGCAGATACGTTCAATTGCCTAAAATAAAACTGCATTAAATCACGACCCCACCCCAAATGGACACAGTTTCTTGCCAAGTGGCTTATTTCAGTTCATCTCTCAAATAAATTGGAATAAGCTACAAGGTTTAATGGGATCAGGCTGACTGTGAGTCTTAAAATGAACCCTTGCAAATCTGAACAGGGACGAGTGATTTTTTTTTCCACATCCCTGTCAAGCTCCATCATTTTACAAGGCCTGAGCTTGGTACCGTGGGTTTGAGCTGCTGCTGCTGCTGGGGGGATGAAGTGGCGGCTGGCTGGAGCTGGGAGAGGGAGATCAGTCCATCATGTACCTACACAACTCCAGATGAGCAATTGAAATTCCTCCATTGTATATAATTCACTTATAATTGTTTGTAGAAGGGAGAAGGGAGGTGGAAATGTCATTACCCTGCTTAATGACTCAACCATGGAGCCCTCCTGGGCATTTCTCTTTCTTTCTCTTTTCTTTTTTTTTTTTTTTCCTTTTTTTTTTTTTTTTAATAAACAAAAATGTTCTTGATTGTGAAATTTTAATATTTAACAACATTTAGTTGCAGAGCATTTAGCAGCTGACTTTTCAACCTCCCTCTCTGTTTCCATTTTAATTTTGTTTGCTGTGCAGAGGAGCACTAATCCTTCCTTAATGTCCCCTCCTGGCTTCTCCCATCTCCTTCCCCCTCTGCATTGTTTGGAGGGGGCAGGAACATCCCACACATGTCTCTGTCTTTTTCCAAACTCATTTGCTTAAACAAAGTTCTTCACTAAAATGAAAGGGGTTCCAGGCACAAGTGTTTCCAAGAGCTGTGTTGCTCTTAGCCCAGACACAATTAACATCTGGATTTCAGACTTTTCTGAAGTCTGTATACGTTGCCTTCTGTTGCAAACCCAACAAATGGCAGTGTTTGGATGGGATGTGGGGGAGGAAAAAAAAAATTAACAGACCTGAGCCCCTGGTGCCATATGGTACCTGAGGGAGTGAGTAACAAGTGACAGGACAAGAGGAACCGTCCTCAAGTTGCACCACAGGAGGTTTCGGTTGGACCTGAGGAACAATTTCATCCTCTTGAGGGGTGTCCAGGGCTGTCCCAGGCTGCCCAGGGCAGTGGTGGAGTCCCCGTGATCCCTGGAGGGGTTTCCAAGCCCCCCGT